>PVKZ01003887.1:0-108687 GCA_004027375.1 Macroglossus sobrinus | reverse complement strand
TACATTATCCTACTTTATCCTATACTTTCTAAGGTGCCAGTATTTATTGCCATGCCAATTCTGCACTAGTTGGAATCATTAGCACCTGAGTACTGAATTTTCCCTGGGGAACTATGGAGGGTGTGGGCTTTGTAAACAGACATACCTGGATTTGTATCTTAGTTCTGCCTTTTAGTAGCTGTCTTAGATTGGGGTCTATTGGAAGCAGACACCGAGACAAGGATTTGAAAAAAGAATATCCAGGAAGTACCAGAAAGGATACAAGCAAGAGAGAATGGAAAGGATGAGGAGTCAACAAAGATGTATTATTCAGCAGGTTACAATTGATTGCAGCTGAGTTTCAGTGCCATTGGGAAACTCTAAGAGAATGTAGAACATGCTTCAGCATTGTTCCTCCAGAGGGTTAAATAAGCTAATTTTTTTTTTTCAACTCCCATCAGTCATTATCTGAGTCATATTCCTGAGACCCTTATTTTCCTGGTACTTCTGGTCTACCCAATGAACATATGAGAAAGAAACCCTCAGATGGGGAGTTGCAGTATGACTCTATCAGCAGAGAGTGGAACTATGAGTGTGATGTGGGTTTGGGTGGAACTCTAACAGTGCCTGCTATACTAAATAGGTGATTTAACTTCTCTCACCTTCATCAGTAAAATGGGGACAATAATCAGTGTTTCGCCAGGTGTTTTTAAAGGTTAATTGGAATGACGTGAGCAAAATGCCTAGCATAGTACCTAACACCAATGACATCCACAGAACTATATTTCACTTTTAAGAGTTAGCTGACAAATGATTCCTTTAAATGTGTTTAGGACATCTAAAAAATGAGGTTTAAGGCAGCCAATTCCCTGGGCTACACAGAATGTTTTTTGCAAAATAATATTTGAAGTATTTTTATCTAGGGAAAGACGTGCTTTATTTGCAGATGGGGTTAAAGGGTGGGATGAATGATGAGTCCACTTACTAAGTAGTAAAGTGTATTAACTCCTGGGAAGGAAAAGGTCAGGTAGAAGGGGGAGGAAGGTAGTGAATTAGTTACTGAGCATCTTGCTAAGTAATTGTTAGTACCTGAGAAAAGGCTAAAAGAATTATGGTTCCACATGCTGATTGCGGCTATGTATAAATTGAGAAGTAGGTCAACTTACTTAAACAAAAGGAATAATAAAGAAAGAAAAGAATAGGGGGGAGCCAAAAACAATGAAATTATTCTCTTGGCCTATGAATATCTACACTTATCCATTTATCTTGAAACATTATTTGTGCATTATATTAGATACTCTGTGTGTGTGTGTGTGTGCAATATCTATGTTTGAGTTTAAGTTACTGATATGTGAATGTTTCCCTGGATTCCATAGTTAAGTACCTTTCCATATACAGCAAAAACAACAAAATACCCAATATAAAATAAAAATAACTTTAAGACCATTAAAATAGAGTGTTTTATTTTACATAATTAGGTAAATTAAATGGTCTTCTAGTACTTTGAATTTTAGATTCAAAGCTTAATTTGAGGCTCATTGGGAATTTGAGATTTAATAGCTATGTAGTTCTATGGGCAACAGACTAAAGAAGACAAGAGACCTCAGTTCAAATTATGGCTGTGTCCTTTAATAGACATGAGATTAACGTAACCTCTGTATCCTTAGTTTCTTTTTCTATTATAATATATCTAATTCTAATAGAAAAGTGCTGTTGGATATGTTTGGAGGGAAAATCAAGAATTAATGGCTATAAGTACTATCTACAGGTGACACTATTAGAAGCAGTAGGGCATATGAAGGTAAGAACAAGAATCTGGAGCCAGAACCTTTGTGTTTGAGCCCTAGTTCTACCACGTACTATCAATATGACTTTGTGCAAGCCATTTAACTTCTATGTGTTTTAGTTTCCTCATCTTAAAAATAATAGTGTTGTGGGAAATACATTTTTCTTTAACACAGCACAGTCAATTAGTACAGTGTATGGAATGTGGCAAAGGCTAATTAATTGTTAACCTTATTATTATGTACTAAATTTTGGATGAAGGACTTTATGGACATCCATTAGTCCTATCAATGCTATGAATTAAGGCTATTGTCATCTTTACTTTGCAGATGGGTAAATGTTGTCTCAAGACATTATTTTAACTTGCCTAATTGTACAAAGATAATATAGAGCTGAGGTAGGTTTTCTTCTGTAGGACTCCAATATGAGCTCTTATATTGCTTTTTGAAAAAATAAGCAAAGCAAGGAATAAAGTCAGAATAATGTCTTTGTGAGAATTTTGGACCTGGACAGCTAAAGGATGTTAGAGTTTTTTTGTTGTTGTTGTTTGTTTGTTTTTAAAAGGAGAACTTATAAACTTATAACTATGTATGCAAAATGGTAGGTTGGACTTGCTAATCCATTCAGAAGGCCCTTTTATGTTTGGTGTGATTGATAACATAATCATGGTTAGAGCTAAGTTTTATCTGTTATTAAAGAGAGTTGGGAAAAAATCTTTTTAGCAAAAGATAGTGCCTTCCTCTATGTACTATTGAGATATGTACTTAAAGGATATAACCCAAATATTGCTTTTTGTTTGTTTTACTCCACTCATGAATCTAGCCTAGGTTCCTGAGACCCAGGGAGGACTCGGGAGAGGGGACTGACAAACCTATGTCTGAGTTCTAGACAATCTTCTGTGAAAGTTCAAGTCAGCAAATGGCTAATTCTGAATGAAAATTGGATATTAGAAAGATGATCATGGAAGATCAGTTTTACTTGAGGCTTTGAAAAAATGTGTATGCTGTTATTCTTCGATAATGAGTGTTTTGCTTATGGTAGATTTAAAACTTCCTTTGCTCAATTACATTTTAGTTTACTTCCTTCAGAACTCTTTATTCCCTAGGTGGCTATCCATTCAGTTACCCGTTCCAGAAACAAGTCATTAAACTTATCCAGCAATAAACAATAAATATACTGAAACTGGCCCATCTTACAGAAAGTACATAATCAGCAAGTAAAGATAAGTTAATGGGACCTCTTGAATCTTGAACAGGAGTTTTCCTCAGCTGTAGCAATTGACATGTTTGAAAACTAAAATTAATAATCACAGCAAATTCAACTTCAATTACCATTACAAATGTTTGTATTTATTTTTGCAGAACAATTGACATATAATTAGCATGTTATGAGCTACTTGTGTTTAGATAGTAATCAGATATCTTTAAAAAATCTTATCAGAGTTATTTGTTTAGGGTAAGCCAGACATATGAATAATCATAATTAACTTATATAACTACATGATTCACCTCTCAAATAATTGCTAGAACCATAACCAGAGATTCACTTGCTGTTTCATTTATTCATTCAGTAACTTGATACATCAGAAACCAATTATTCCCTAAAATATACTAAGATTATTCTATCCAAATGATCTCTGCCCCAGTATAGTTCATCAAAACTCAGAGTCAAAGGGTGCCCTAGTAAACAAAACTGGTCTTTCCTAGGGCGATTTGTCCAAATTTGTATACCCCTATAATATGTTGATTGTATTTTATTAATTCTTAATACATTGTAGTATACTATTTATTCACAAGTTGACCATTTCTAGTGGACTATGAACTTCCCAAAAATGATATTGAAGTCTTTATTTCAGTTTGTATCCCCAGTTAATAACACAATACCTGGAATATAATAGATGTTCATAAAATCTGTTTAAAAGAATAAACTATCTGCTAGTGTAATATGTTGTTAAAATGTGAACTTTACGTCTCTTTAAATAGAGTTAACTTATGGGAAATTTAGGCTTTGGCATTAAACAGACCAAAGAAGAGAAACAGCTCAGTCCTGCCCTAGCTAACATAGGCAAATTGTATAACATTTGAATCTCATACATCTCATCCCTAAAGCAGGATTTATGGAGTGATAATGAGTATTTCGTGAGATAATTATGAAAAGAACTTTACCATCATTTATGACATGGAATGAGTACTTGGAAGAAGAATTTCTCTTCTTTTTTTTTTTTTTTTTTTTTACTTTTTTCAATGTAGAAACACAATAATCCTTTAAAATGAGATTGCATTTGTAGTCTCAAGAACCGGTTCCATGGCATAGTCTTTGTCTAGCACTTCCTAAAGGAGGCAATAAAATGGAGCTATTCTTGTGTCCACTTGGGACTGGTCAGTTATGAGGCTCTAGTTAGCAGTATTACTGACTCTGAAGAAGCTTTTGCCCTGTTTGCATGTGGCTTAGAGAAGTTCTTTGGGTTTCAGTAGTTCTGTCCTGCTCCTTGTGTCCCAGAAATGCAGTGTGTTTTCCCTGAGTCAGACTGGTGCTTGGAAGGAAGTAAAAATAGTCTGGAAGGCAGTTTTTCTATCAAATGGAAGAAAGTAGAGAGGAGCCAACTTCTATAGTGAAATCAGAAAGCAAGCAAGTGCTGTTAGTATTTCTTTTGTGCCCTGGTTGGGGGAAACAACCTCTTTGTTGGCTAAGAAGAAAGCAGAAAAATCTAAGAGTTTGTATCCATATCAGACTTTACTACAGTGCATTATAGCTCAGACACTATCTTTGATAATACATTGAGAGATCAGTCTACTTGTTTAAGTTACCACTGGCAACGGAGAGACCTGAACATCTCATTTTTAAATTTCTGTTTTTATTTTTTTTGGTGTGTGTGTGTGTGTGTGTGTGTGTGTGTGTGTGTGTGTGTGTGTGTGTTTTGTTTGTTAGTTTCTGTGTTCAGCAGCAGCTTCGAGGATGTTTTCAAGTAATGCATACTTCCCAATATTTATGCTCTTGTATAATCTCCTCTGAGGCTGGATCTAATGACTTTTACGGCACAGACTACAGAAAACCAGTAGGGTTGACTTCTAAGATTAAGTTATAAAAATGTCTAGCATCTGTCTTGCTCAACCTCTCTTGCTTTTTTACTTGCTCATTCTGATGGAAGCTGGCCACCATATTGTGAGATGTCCTATGGAGAAATCCATGTGGCAAGGAAGCAGGGGATGCATCCAGCCAACTGCCAGGGAGAAACTGAGGCTGTCACTTCAACAACCCAAAATAAACTAAGTCTGCCCAACCAAAAAATATTTTGCACCATGTCAAAATTTGTGGAGTGCAATAAAATATTGCTTAAAGTAAAATTCATAGCATTTATTTTTTTTATTTTAGAAAAATCAAAGATCTCTAATCGATAATATAGTCTTCCAACATAAAAAAAGAAAAACAGAGAAAAAGTAACCCAAAGAAAGTAGAAGTAATATAGATAAAAACAAAAACAATAAAATAAAATAAAGAATAATATAGAGAAAATCAATGAAAGCAAAAGCTGATTTTTTGAAAAGATAATTTGATAAACTACCAAAAATTACATAAACAAGAAAAGAAGTACATTAGCAGTATTAAGAATGGAAGTGCAGATATATTTTTGAGATTCTGATTCCAATTCTTTTGAATACCCAGGTGTGATTACTGGTAGTTCTAGTTTTAATTTTTTAGAAATCTCCATACCATTTTCCATAGTGGTCGTACCATTTTGTGTTCATACCAACAGCACAAAATGTTTTCAATTTATCTACATCTTTGCTAATATTTGTTTTAGTTGTTCTTTTTTTTCTTTTTTTTGTTTCTTTGTTTTGTTTTTAGTAGCCATCTAAACTGGTGTGAGGTCAAATCTCATTGTGGTTTTGCTTTTAATGTTCCCAATAATGATTTGAGCACCTTTTAATATAATTGTTGGCTATTTGCATGTCTTCTCTGAAGAAATTACTATTTTGTTCCTTTGCTCATTTTTAATTGGGTTATTTGTGCCATGTGTTATTGAATATTCACGTTTCCTTCTCTATTTTTGAATTTAACACTTTACCATCTATATAGTTGACAAGTATTTTCTCCCATTATTCAGATTGTCTTCTTATTCAGCTGATTGCTTTCATTGCTTTATAAAAGTTTTTTAGATTGATGTAGTCCCACTTGTATTTGTTTTTGCTGCTGTACTTTTGGTGTCATATCCATGAAATCACTGCCAACACAGTGTCATGGAATTTTTCTCTTATGTTTCTTCTAGGAGTTCTATAGTTTTAGGCCTTATGTTTAAGTCTGTAATCTATTTTGAGTTGATTTTTTATGTACGTTGGAAAATGGGATCCAATATTATTCTTTGCAGATGGATATCCAGTTTTCCCAACACTATTTGTTGAAGAGATTATCCTTTCTTCATTGTGTATTCTTGGCCCCTAGTCAAAGATGAGATGACTATATTCATGGATTTATTTCTGGGTTTGCTAATCTGTTCCATGGGTCCCTCTATATGCCTGTCTTTATGCTAGTATCATATGTTTTAATTACTATAGCTTTATAATGCATTTTAAAATCAGGAAATGTGATGCCTCCAGTTTTGTTCTTTTTAAATCAAGATCATTTAGACTATTCTGAGTATTTTCTTGTTCCATATGAACTTTAGTATTGTTCTTCTATTTCTATAAAAAAATATCTTTGGAATTTTGTTGGGAATTGAAATTAGGACATTGAAGAGATATCTGCACCACCATATGTCATTGCAACATTATTCACAATAGCCAAGATATAGAAGCAATCTGAATGTTGACACATGAATGGATAAAGAAAATGTGTTATATACATATAATAGAATATTATTTAGCCTTAACAAGAAGGAAATCCTACCATTTTTGGCAATATAAATGGACCTGAAATACATTATAATCAGTAAAATAAGTCAATCATGGAAGGAAAAATATTGCATGATTTCACTTATGAAGTATCTAAAATAATCAAACTTATAGAAACAGAAAATAGAATGGTGGTTATCAGGGAATAGGGACAGAGAGAAATAAAGAGTTGTTATTAAATGGGTATAAAGCTTCAGTTTTGCAAAGTGAGTAAGTTCTAGAAATTACTATACAGTGTTGTGCACTCAAAAACTTGTTAAGAGGTTAGATCTTATGTTAAATGTCCTTACCACAAAAATAAAAAAGGGACACGAGGAATTTTTTGGAAGTGATGGATATGTTTATTATCTAGGTCGTGGTGACGGTATCAAGATTGTCCAAATTCATCAAAATGCAAATGTGTAATGTTTGTGTATATCAATTATGTCTTGATAAAGATGAAAAAGATATTAGGAATAAATGAAAAAATATCACTAGGAGATGACTTTCCAGATTCTCACATGAGAGCTAGACCACATCCTTTCCACCCCTCTCTGGTCTAAGGCCCACTTCTTGGTCTGGGGCTGATTTGAGTCCAGGCTGAGCGATATCAGAGAGGTGCTAAAAAATAATCTCATTATTTACTTTGAATGTTTGTCTTCTTCCTCAATCTGTCTGCTACTCTTTAGTTTTCAGAATTCTAAAACAGCTGCTATATTTATTCTGTCCAGGTTTTACAGCTATATTCAGAGAGAGAAAGAAAAACACATTTTTTTCTTAAAACTTAAATATCTCAAAATTCAAGTATTTATCAATATTGTTGTATGTT
The DNA here is from genome assembly GCA_004027375.1 of Macroglossus sobrinus. Taxonomy (NCBI): domain Eukaryota; kingdom Metazoa; phylum Chordata; class Mammalia; order Chiroptera; family Pteropodidae; genus Macroglossus; species Macroglossus sobrinus. Next base: position 101,226 of record PVKZ01003887.1, on the reverse strand, counting down.
ATACTTTGTGTTAAAATAGAGAAACTTTTATTATGTCACCATTTAAAATAACTTTAATATTTCTCTCTATTTATCTGGCCTTCAAAGGAATATATGTTCTTGGGAAAATATAACATGTACATCCAGAATATATACTAGTATGACATAACTTAAAAGTATTATAAATATTCTCACAATATAAAAGTGCATCATATTGCCTGATAAATACCATAGGTTTTTCTTGGCTATTTTCTTGTAGGATCTAGCCAGAAAATATAAAACTAAACATGGGGGAAAAAATGTGTCACAAGACCTTTGGTGAATGCTCATTATTTTGAGTTTTATGATCAAGGATTTTTGACTCAGAAGGGATCTGGCTCACCCACTGAACTGCACCTACCATCTGAATTGAGGCAACAGCTTTATCTCAACAATACTATTTACCAGATGCTTGGGATATAAAAAAAGTCATCAAAATCAATATGAGCCTATTTTTATAGAAAACTGTACTTCATAAATAGCACTCCTGTCATCTTCCAACTTCAGACACAGAAGTTTCTTTATTCTAGAGTTTGTCAAAGCTTCTCTCTGTCTCTTTCTATTTCCTATATCATTTCCTCGCCCTTCCATAAATTTAATATTATATTTAAAGTTTTATGCAGGTCAATACACTTATTTAAGAATAGTAAACCAAAAATCATGCTGTGTAAGCCCAGTATATTAAGAGATAAGATACATTTCTGATTTCTTTCTTCAATTACAAGAACACTTGGATATAAAATTTACTTAAACAGTACTTAACGGAACTTATATTTTGTACAAGACTAAGGTAAAGTGGAGTACAAGCAATGAGGAGCTCAAAATTGCTTTTGCTAAAGCTACTTTGGTTTGGATATTCTGTCACTTTCAATCATTGAGTTCTGATTTATATATATCTTCATAGAGGAAGTAATATCTCACTTGGATCTTGGAGGAGATATTTGGGTTGGGGGTATCTTCTGTAGTGGAAACAATATCTGCAAAGGCAATTAAGCATTCATTAAGCTATGATCAAAAACAGTGTGTATATATTTGTGTGTGTGTGTGTATGTGTGTGTGTGTGTAGTGTAGTGTATGTGGTCAGTGGGGGAGATATTCTGGTATTCTTATTTTAGAAAGTGGAACTAATTTATTGGATAAGGAGCTACAAGAGTTAGTTTGATCAGTTAGTAGATTATGAGAATAGTCCAGAAAAAGGAAATGATCCAGAAGTGACTAAAAATAAGGTCGTTAGTTAAATTCAAAAGACCTTTATGTTGTTTAAATTAACTTTGTAAAATAATTTTTAAATATTTCATTACTAATTTAAAATAATGTACAATAAAACTTTAGATGTATGAATTATAAAACCTGAAGTTTTTTTCTACATTTATATTTACTTTGGGGAGTTTTTAGGCAGATTTTTATATAAAAGAGCAGAAAAGCTCTACTGGAGCAAGTCACTTTAACCCACTGAGTTTCTGTTACTGTGCATCTACAGTAAGGATAATAATATTCAGCCATCTGGCCCCTGGGAATGATGTCAGGGTTGTTTAGTTTGAATTAGAGCTTATATATTTCTGGGATTTGTGTATAAAAGCAGGAAAAGGGGGGGAAATCATTTGAATCTGAGTCTTAGGTACTAGTGGGAAAATTAAATGAAACCGGAGGCTAGTGGTTGAGTTAATGCAATAAAAACAAAAGAAGTAAAAAACAAGCATTACTCTAGAAATCATTTGTTCTTTGTTTCCCTAGAATGGCAATATCCAAGGCATTATTTTTACCAACAAGCTACTGGGGACATGTATACTTTAGGTTATTTTAACAGTACCAATATGAGGGGGAAAGCAATAATTATTTATCATGTCAGTGTGAAGACAAAATAAACCATTGACTATGAGTTTGATTCAGCAGAGGCAAATTAATGTTGGTTGTTGTAATTATTTTTATTTTTATTAAGAGAAAAACTTTTCATAACTACTTTGCAAGGGCTATTTATGAAAGCCCTTAAACAACCAACTCATTACTAAAATAAACACATCAAATATATGTGTTTAAATTCATTTATACACATTTCTGGTATGTTGGCCAGAAATTGTAGGCATTGTAGGCATTCAATTGACCATTTGTATAAGAACTTCGTATATCTTTTAAATCATGTACTGTTTTTTGGCAACACCTACAAGATTTTATCAGATTCATTAGCTTTGCTGAAAAGTGTGGCTGAGGAGAATCAATTGCAACAGCTATATTGTGAAATTTAGTAATGATTTTAGTTTGCTCTGAAACCTTTTAAAGACTTCAGTTGTCCAACCAGCAGAAAAGAAGCCCATAAGTAATATAAAGATGTGATTTTGCTTTTCTGTCTGTGTGGCACAGACCAGGAATATAAGTGAAAAGAGGCTTAAAATCTATTATGATAAATCTGCCCCATTCATTTAGCTCACTAACTAAAATTTGGAGATATCTCTTCTAATTGAAAAGTGTTCTTTAGTTTGACTAGTTTCATTTTTACTGAGCAGTTGTTTTTGTGTTGATCCCAGAGTTAGCCAGTAGTAAAGAATATGTTTGAACACAGGTTTTCTGGCCTTATTTTTCACTTTGAAAGGATTAAGAAGTACAAATCTGTAGTTACAAAATAGTCATGGGGATGTAAAATATAGCATAAAGAAGATCTAATATAAAAAAAAACTTGAATCTGTCTCTTTTATAAAATGTATTATGTGATAGAAATTTATCCAGTTATGAAAAATATCCAAGCATGTTATCATTTAATGAAAGATACTACTGGTTTATGTCATTATTTTAAAGAAATGATTGACATCAATGAGATTGTAAACATAAAACATTCCCACAATTTTTTCTTTCATAATAAAAACAAGCAGTATTTTCTAGGTCAATGTTAAAATGATTAACTAATGGATATTTTAATCTTAGCCAGTTTGTATATAAATGTATATGAGACTCAGAGCCTTCAGGTCAAATGACATTATTGTGTATTTGAACAAAAATTACTTAATTTAAGAACATTTTTCATTATGCTAAGCCTTACATGTACCACGGGAAGAACACTTCCATAGTATCTGGCAAGTTGGTGCTTCTGCCCAGGACTGAAATGTTTAATGAGTGATATAAAGACCCAGAGAAAGCTCATTATCCAAGGTAAAGGTTAATAGCATGTGCTATGAAGTGACACAAAACACAAATTCTTATGTGAGGTCCAGACTCACCCACTTCTGTACATTGCAAAGATGTACATTATATGATTAAAATCTTTATTAGGCTATCACTTAACCTTCCCAATCCCAGTTTCTTCATCAGAAATGTGAGAATAAAATTACTATTTCTAATTATATGCTATTTGTGAGTAGATATTGGATATGGTATGTTCGACCTAATGCTTAGCACATAGTAGATGCTTTGAAATTGTTGGCTTTTATCAGTAGTGGTGTCACTCTTTTCTTATCTTCTTTTCTTTTATCTCTTACAATTTTTTTTCCTCTGTAATTTATTATTACAGTAAAATAAGTGGAATCTAGAGAAGCTAAAATACTGTGAAGTAGAGAGATGGACCATAATTTTATTTAAGTAAAAGTCATTATACCTACTAGGAAGAATTAAAATGAGTAATAACTCAACGGTCATCATAAAATGTTACAGTGGACACAAGGGATTTCACATAAGATAAATTTCTAGAGATGTCAATAACCTGATCTGGATTAATGAACATATTAATGATGATTGTTTCTACCAGAGGACATCAGTCCTGACTGAAAACTATATGAATAGTAGCAATTGAGAATAAAAATGGGATGTTATAGTGCTTTTGCAAATATTTTCTCCCGGGTAACATAGCCTTCAGGAATGAATTAAAATGCAGTATTTTCTAAAAAGGAAGAACTCCTGACAAGTTAATAAGTACTAAATGACAGAATTAGAGAAAATTTCAATCTTTGAAAAAAAATGAAGTGAGAAAAAGGAAAAGCCAAAAAGAGTTAGTTATGTTGAGCATGTTTGGTCTCAGCATTTATTTCACTAAATGTCCAAGTGATCACGTTTAATTGGCTATCTCATGAAATGTTTCTGGATGGATTTAAAATAAACAGAAGATTATGATCTGAGCTAGGTGGTAAAAGACACTTTATATGTAATTGACTCTCAAAGGCAACTATGATAAAGTTCTGTTAGGCAATGAGAGGTCAGAAGCATTATAACTTTTTTTTGGATGACTATTTTCCTTTTAGTTCACCCAGAACACTCCTTTCATCTTCCTTGTCCTTTCCTGCAGAATAGATCTTTGATGGAGCCCAAGTTCACTTCTCATTTAGTGCATGTGCTTGTGTGCGTGGCAAATACACACACACACACACACACACACACACACACACACACACACACACACACACACTACAAGGAGAAGAATTCAGTGTCTCAGCATTCAGTGGACTTTCCCAAGTACTTGGGGCACGGCTGAGTCCTCCCTAGTGCAAGCCAGGCACATGGAAACCTAATGAAGTAGCAGACTCTCTATGCTCCATCAATATCCACCAAACTCATAGTCTCCTAAAAGACTAATGCCACAGCTCTGAGCCCAGGTTTTCTATCCACAGCAATGCCAGTAAGTAGGGCTCATGAGTCCATAGGCATCCACAAATTTTTGGAATATTTTCATAGAGAGCAATAAGTCCAGTGGGAGAAAAAAAGAAGCCAGGGGATAATATAATGACCCTTTTCCACATAAGATTTAATTTTCTTCCCATGCAGTCTCCTCCAAAACTTTAGTATGGTACTTTTGTTTTAGCAACAATGCCCAAACTGGATCTTTTCTGATTTTTAATTGATCATGTTTCAGTCTCCAGAGATTTTTGTTTGTGTGACTGCAAAACAATATATGCCATGCATGACCATAGAGCAAAACTCTTAGAATGTACATTTCCCAGAAACCAAATAATTTATTCCTTGTATAATAAATGTATTTACTGAAAATATTACCAGTCATGCCCTATTTCTAAGTTTTCCACCTTATTTATTTTTTATATTGTTTTTATTTGGTCACCATATTATTATTCCTTATCAAGTACAAGGACTTTTTCAGACATTAGTTATTTCAATTATTGCATTAAAACTATGTACATATGTGAAAAAAAATTCAGTCTTACAGAATAGTTACAGACACATACTTACATACCCTTAGAGACATTATCAGTGACAAAGGTGAGCTAAGAAGTAAATGATAGCTATAAAGGCAAAAAGTTATATGTAAGCCACAAATTCTTTTTCTCATTTTTACAAGTAAGGAAACTGAGAATAAGGGAGATTAAGAAAATAAGCCTTTCAAGATCTGGCTCTTAGTAAAAGGCAATACTGGGATTTCAACTTATATTGGTCTGGTTCTAAAATTAGTACTCTTTCCACTGTATCCTCATCAATACTTACAGATGTATATCTGCTTGAATATTCCCCAAGGAAAGAATATAACATAAAGTCAGTTGATAGACTCTCAGGAAATAATGTCTGCATAATTATAATTAAGAACTTTCTCTTTTTGTATTTTAAGCTACTTATATTTATTTTCTTAGTAGATTTCCCCTGTGCATTAAGGACCCAAGCTGATTTCAAATTCAGTGCTCCCTAAAATAATGTATAACCTCAGAAAAATGAATTGCTAGTGAATTTCAAATTAGTTCTTCAATACTAGTTAAATAAATCCCCCTCATTTTTCTAAGACAGACTAATAATCAGAATTGCAGATGGTTTGTATCCTGTTATTAATGTGAGAGACCTAATCACACGTCAAAAATAAAGTACATCAATGAAACTCCTTGGGAAATCAGAGAGAAATTGAGCTTGTCCATTGCTGTCAGCCTGACCTTCAAGATATGACAAGCTGCCAAATTACTTAAGATTTCCAGAAACTTAGAGAAGAGAGCATTTTGAAAAAAAAAGTCTTCCATAATTCAGAATGTGACTTGTATGATGCTTAAAGTCTGCGAGTTATTTGAAACACCTACAGTGGCGGCTGAAAATCATATACCTACTGTAAAATTTCCAACCATTTTTTTCCTTTTTTCTACATTTATTTTTCTATCTTTGTAAGCAAAACATCAAAAAAGAAGTTCAACAGAAGCATACATGTTTCATTGCTTCTTGTTAATTTGAATGTGTATGTATATGACTATAGCAGAGTTTAAGGTCTTGAATCTTATTTTTGAATTCAAGATTTTCTTTTATTTTTTTGAAACTCTACAGTGAGATTATCTCTTGTACGGGGAGTACTTGGGGTATTGTACTTGCCACTGTTTGTTTAAACGTTATAAATACCAAATATTACTATCACTGCTCCCGTTTCACAAATAAGGAAACTGAAGCAAAGAAGTTTGAACCCAGGCAACCTGGCTTCAGAGTATACTTTCTTTCCCTACACTATGCTACTAGGCTGCATTGCGTTCTTGAGTACATGTTCGTTCTTCTGCTTTATCATGATGCTACAAGAGTTTCAAGGCAGTAACATGAATTGTTCAGTGAAATGTCATTGAAGAGAACTAGATTTTATGTAGATCATCTTGAATCTAAATTCTGACTTACCATCGACTAGCTCTGTGGTAGTTATGACTTTAATCTTCAGTGTTTTTATTGTAAAATGTTGATACTAATACCAACCATAGACTCATGTTGATATTAATAGTAAAAAATTTATAAAGGTCCTATAACAGGATCTGGAACACAGAATATACTTAAAAGTTATCATTTATTTCCATGAATATTGCTTATTCTAGCTGTTATACTAGATAAAATAACCTATTTTGACTCTTCTAAGAGAATAGTATACATCTTGAATTGCAGTCCACATTAGTTGTGAAAAATAAAGCAATCATTTTTCTTTAGTTTAGTCTAGTTTGCAGAAAAAAATTGGTGTGGGCAGGAAGGAGACGAGACAAGAAGTTATTTGCCTTAAATTCCAAGATCTCTGCAGTAGAACCATCATCAAAGAACAGAATGTGGGAAGGATGAGCTGCATCAGAAAAACATATATTTTAGTTTTATTCTAAGAGGAAACAATGTATAATTCATTCTTTGTACTAGAAGAAGGCCAAATAAATCTGGAAGAATAAGAGCATCATGAAACTCATGAACATCTTCCAAATATTTTTTCTGAGATTCCAATTCTTTCTTAAATGGTGGCTCATGTATTATTATAGGACAGGAAGAATAGGCCATTTGAGTATCCACTTGTATGGAGGGAAGTTTGCAAATTCCATTGCAAGAACAGACTATTAAAGCTTTCATTGCCACTTTTCCCATGACATACACAAATATCCTGAAGTGCCCTTTTCATTTCATGAGGGCTTTTGAGACAAAATGGGACAATGTGACAAACATGGAGCCTAACTTGCATTCATATCTACTAGTTAATTGTGTAATGTTGGAAAATTTCTCTAAGCTTCATTCTTTATATATACCTTGTAATTAATAAGAAAAATAATGACACCTCTTTTAAGGAATGCAGAACTGGACAGCAGCATGCTAAGGACTTCACTACTGAGACCTCAGTAGTAATAAAACAGAATTATCCAGATAGTATTTATTAGTTGTCATGTACAAAGCCCTGTGCTATGCATAGGAGATAGAATAATTAGACCCCTGCCAAAAGATTGGTCATAATTTGAATGAATAGAAGAGTTTGAATAGTATTTGTCAGGACAGATTAGTATTATGGGAGAAATCAGGTCAAGTATCTTAATGAGAAATCAGTAAACAGTTTAGAGATTCATTCATATTTTTTGAGGTATTTGGTGATAATCAATGAGGAATCCAGTCTATTTGAGATGCACAGTGAGTTCTGAGAACCAGTGTTCAGGAGGGAGGTAAAGGATTCAGATAGTAGGTGGGCTTCATAGAAGAGGTTAGACTTAAGACAAATATGTAATCATGATGAATCATTCATGTTCTCTAAGCCTACACAAGTTTTTATGTATCTACCTCTTTTTTATTTTGTCAGACAAATTTTGCTGATGGCAAAGATAGCAGACTATAATATGTTCTTATTATGATCAGGTCCTGTTCTCTTCCAAAAGCCATTAACTAAACCTTAATACAAACAAATTACTGCTGGGGCATCTGGACTTTTCCTAAGATACCTCTAAAAAATTCCTAAGAACTAATTCATCATAATGAAGTGTGAATTGAATGTTAAAATATAACTCAATGGTACACTTAATTCTACTTTTGTACATTTCTTCATTCTTTTCATAGTTATACAAGCTTATAAGAGCTTTATTATTATTGTAAATATTATTTATAGAACTACTAACCCTTCCTAGAACCACAGTTTGTTACGTACGTTTTTTTATATGCTTCCTTCTGTGGCCAAAGAGAATTTTTTAAAATTCATTAATGTCACCACATATTTGATCCCTTTTACCTCATCTAACTCCTTCTTTCTCTCACCTCACCTCCCCCGTAACCACTAGTCTGTTGTCCATGTCCATGAGTCTCTGTTTGTTTGTCCTGTTCATTTGTTTCTTTTAGGTTTGTCTTTTTCATTTTTTTTATCTTTTTTTCTTTATTATGTACAGTAGGTATGATCCTGAGGTTGACTTTTGCTTGTGGTAGACTCATTCTGTTATTTGACCAAAATGTACCTATATGAAAAGACAACTTGGATTTTATTTTCTTGACTTATTTTAATGATATAATAATAGACAGATACATACATTCATAGATACATTCATAGATGGATGGATGGATGGATGGATGGATGGATGGATGGATGGATGATTGGGTGGATAGATGATAGATTCTGTGTGCTCAGATCTTATCTCTGTTTCATATCTCTGGGCATGTTAGGTCTTCTTTGCATATCAGTCCCTCCATCTGTAAAATGGGAACAGACATACTCATCTAATAGAGTTATCAAGAAGATTATACAAAATAACATATATAAATCACCTTGGTAAGGGACAGCACATCACTGATGTCTGAAAAACACTCATCAATCTTCTTTGATCAATTTTTTAAATCACCTTTGTCATTGAGTATCTGTATAGGAATGTTTTTTCTTTCTTTTCAAAATAAATTAATCATTTAGAAATACTTTCTATCCTAGAAATATATGATGTTTTTAAATCTTGTAGTATGTCTTGAATCATGAATTGTTTTTAGTTTAACTTTTATTGAGTGTCCTAGCATTTTAAAATCTCAAATTTCATGTTCTACCATTCAATTCTCAGGTTCCGGGATCCTCCTAAACAACTTTAGATTTTTAAACAATTTTAAAGGCTATGATAAAGAGGGACCAAGATCCCTGTGACCTTAGTAAAGATCATGTTAAAAGATGTATTCTAGGCTCTTATAATGAATACATCATATCAATAATAAAGTCATTGGAAAATACACATATGTTTAGGAGGGGAAAATGCATTCATATGCACAGCATCATGTTCTTTACATAAAAAAATGTGGAAGGCAGATAGTATCATTTTATAGATAAAGAAACCAAGGCTGTGAAACCAGACTACAAAGCTATTTGGTGAGATAGTCAAAGTTCAAAGTCAGGTTTTCTGACTTCAGATTCTTTGGAAATTTTCTTAAGTTTGTGCCAGCATGAGTTTTTATAAACTTTTAGAGAATCTCAAGATCTCTTTTGAGATTCACAAATTACATCTTTTTAATCAATAAGAAAATTGAGGTCCCAAGAGCAAAAGTTCTTGTTTAGATTGTATAAAACTAATATAGCACATAGAACGTGTTTCTTCCTGGTAATATTTTCATTTCTATATAGTTAATCTCAAATCATTTATGAGTAATATTTAGATAATTACTCTGAATAAAATTCTATTTTAAGTAATAATACCCAGTCTTTTGGTTTGGCTGTCCTAAATGAATATAGCACTGACTTATCTTTTTTTAAAAAAAATCTTATACAAGGAAAAATAGATTATAGCTCTAAAATATAACATGTAAAAACCTCTTGTAGTGTATGTCATTCTGTGACTGGTTTCTTTCTCTTCACAAATGTTCTTCAAGGTTTATTTATGTTATAATATATGACAGAATTTCCTTCCTTTTTAAGACTGAATACTATCCATTGTAGCATATATCATACCTTTTATTCATGAATCTATCAATGGACATTTAGGTTGTTTTTTTTTTCTCTTGGCTATAATGTGTTCATGCTGCCATGAACATGGGAGAGCAAATATCTCTTTGAAATTTTGATTTTAATTCTTTTGGGTTCTGCAAGATTCCACTTATTAAGGTATCTGTATAATTCTTAGAAGTAGAAAGTAAAATGGTGGTGTCAGGGAGTCAAAGAAGAGGGAAATAGGAAGTTGCTGTTCAAAGAGCATAGATTTTCAGTCGTGCTAGATAAAATGTTCTAGATATCTGCTGTACAACATGTGCACATGGTTAATGATATACTATACGCTTAAAATTTGTTTAAAAAGTATAAAATGAGAATCTCCTACCATATTCAGCTGTAAAAATGTTCTTTAAAGTTCTACTTTGTTTCAGTAATACTATTTAGGGACAGTGGAGGAAGTTGTTTATGTATCATGTCATTGACGTGTTTTCAAAAGTTAAATTATATCTTTAATATGAGACATGAATGAACATTTTTATGTCCTTCAAGTTCTGTTCAGTTTTATACCTATCATTGTCTCTCCCATCTCTCACTGTAGAGGTCACAGGCAATGGGCTATTAGTCTTCCTCATCCACTGGGAACTGTCAGTCCAGTCATTCCAAGATAAGTTTAGGAATGCACCTAATAAGTTGGATAATCATTTTTTGCCCTCTTTTGCTGCTATATTTCTAGACATATGTTAAATAACTTTTCAGTAATTTTCAGAAATCCTAAAGAAGTGCAACTTCTTTGTTATTTTATATTAATGATGGTTAAAGAAGTTTAAATGTCATCTGTTGGAACAACAGCTGAATTTGGGGATGTTATGTAATAGTCCCAGCATAACATTTATTGGGTGAAAAAATCAGATGTAGGCTGAATATGATAAAAACAAGTGAACTCATGTTGTATCTTTATGTTGAATTCAATCTTTGGTTTGGATATAGCAAAATCTGTTTTATTTTTACTTGAGTAGTTATTATCCTTCACATGTGTTTATGATTCTGTATTAATAGATAGATATATGGCACCTTTACTCTAAAAATATTTTACGTATGGAGCATCTATCTCCTATATTTAAAAGCATACACATAGCGGTTATAAATCTAAGTCAAAACTATTCTAAATATAGCAACCAAGTCAAATGTTCTCTAATACTAACTTGTATTGTTAGTAATTTCATGTCTCTATGTTTTGATTTCCTATGTTTTGTTTGTAAATGGAGGGAGCTTGAACAGACTAATTTTAAGGCCTGTATTAGATTTAAGTTTTGTTTTGTTTTGTTTTGATGCAAAATTACACTGTTTTAACCCTATGTGTCAAGCACTGGACTGGATAGTCATGTACATTATATCTCTACAGTGATCTTGAAAATAAGGTAGAATTATAGTGTTCCATATCAGATTGGTAATGGGGCTTCTCCAAAAATCAACAGCTTATATAGAACAAAGTGAGAAAATATAGTCAAGTCTGCCTATCTTCAAAATTCAATTCTTTCTACTACGTCATATTTTCACTTACAACATATACCAAGATTGGAAAATTCCTTGATTTTGTTCCTGTTTTATTCTATCATGGGATAGAAAGTATTTTACAGGCATTAAGAGAACATAAAAATCTATTTTAATTTTGACTGTAGACTTAAAAATTGGAGATCCCAAGTCAGATACTACTGGAAATCTCTCCTAGCATTCTCAAAGGCAGTACACACTTCTATTACTAGTGAAATTCTGACCATCAACCTCAGGGCTATTTTAGGTTTCTCTAATTTTAAAAATCCCTTTCCAACAAGAAATCTATCCTAGAAATGCCCTAACTAATGTTCTGAGTCAGAGCACTCAGCAGAGACCAAATATTATTATATTCCTTAGCATTGGGTTACCTTTCCTTCCCTCACTTTTTTTTTTAAACAACAGTAAAAAAAGAAAGAAACCATGAGAAAGATTGCTTAACAATTTCCAGTCATGACTGGGGATCTGGGAAATTGAAAACAGGCCAATAATGCTTACTTTTCAGCCATGCCCTAGAATTCATTTTGGTTTCAGTACAAGATAATCATTTCCTTGAAGGAGAGCTACAAGGAGACTGTGAGATCACATTTCTTTTCCTTGATCAGGAGCAGACATATTGTGAAGGGATCAGGCAGTCCCTCAAGAAGCACCTGAAAGAAACTGATTATAAGAAACATGAAATACACTGGCTTTCTCTTTACACACCTCCTTGCCTCCACCCTCAGCTCCAGGGTCAGTGCAAAAAAAGGCATTTGAGTTCTGTGGGAGATGTATTCAGTACAAAAGAACAAGATAGATTCTTGATAATTCAGGAAAATGGAACTTTGAGAAGGTTAAGCTTATCGTACCTGGAAGCAGGCATTCCTTCCAGAATATACACAAAAGTCCTGGGGTTATTCCCTCTCTGTACCCCTAATTGTGAAAGCACTTTGCTTTCACTGAGTTAGACTTCATGACTTTTTATTATTATTATTATTCTCTGCATTAATCTCAGGATGAGGGAGAAAGAAAAAAAAAGAAAAAAAGAAAACACAAAGTGCTCCTTATTTAGCATCATGGGGATTTCATTTGCATGGTTGAATCGTTATTGTACTGAAAAAAACATCAACATCACCACTTAGAGTAAGAAAATGCTGTGGATGCCTTTCTCACTTATGCCATGACCATCTCCTCCCCCACCCAAGTTATTGGCAAAACTGGGAGTGTATATTGATTTGTTAAATTTAGTTCTTGCAATAGCTATATGATTTTCTATTAAAACATTTTCCCCCGAAGAGCAAACTCTCAGACTTACTGAGTTATTCATGGTTCAGAAAAAATAATTTATTTTGATAGCATCTAAAAATGTGTTACCAAAAAACCCCTGAAGTTAAAGATTAATATGAGCAAGAGGAGTACAGTGAAACAGAAACATTTACCAAAATTACTGTGAACCTGTACAGTTCCAAACTCTTACCAAGATCTTAAAAACGTTCTGTCCTTCCTAGTTGGAAGGAGATATCACTAGCACCATGTTGCAGAATGCTAGAGGACCATGCTAGCTGTCCAGCCATTCCTCTTTGGCTTTTAAGCACTTAGAACTAAGGGGCATGGCTTTAAGAGAGGAATTTAATTAAAAACACTTACACAAATAATCGAAGATGAGAAGTTCAACTATATTTTCTGTGAGAAGTATAAGCATTAGGTAGTAATAATGAGAGAAAAAGGGGGAATCGAATAAAAGTCTTAGGAGTCTGGCTAAAGGTACTGTGGTACATCCATACAATGGAATACTACTTAGCAATAATAAAAAAAAAAAAACTGCAGATAAATGCAAAAGTTGGATGGATTTCAAGGGCATCCTGAATGAAAATGACAATCTTAAAAGGTTATATGCTGTATGATTTTATTTATCTACCATTCTTGAAATTACAGAGATGGAGAACAGATCAGTGGTTATCAGGGTTTAGGCAAGAGGAGGAGAATGTGGCCAGAAAAGGAGAGTGCATGGAATTCCTTTGTGGTGACAGACAGGTCTGTATCTCTATCTTACAAACCTACTTAGGTGATAAAATCTCATAGAACTGTACACACAAACATATAAAAGAAAAAAAGAAAAAGAAAAAGAAAAATCGGCATGCAAATAAAACGCGAATGAGGTCCAGTTAATTGTATTGTGCCAATATCAATTTCTTTGCCTTAATAACACACAATAGTTATATAAGGTGTTACCATTCGGGGAGCTGAGCAATGGGTACAAGAAACCTTTCCATATTATCTTTGTAATTTCTTAAGAATCTACAGTTATTTCTAAATAAAACATTTTTTGAAAATTCTTAGGAGGCATTTTTGAGAACCTGTGTTGATTGGTTCCTTTGTCCATTTAAAAAGCAGTTTTTTGCTGAACACCTATTTTTATGTGAAGGTTCCAAATACACAGAGATAAAGCATGAGAAAAGTACAATCTAATCACAAGATAAGAGTGGGACCAACAGACATGCAAATGCAAAATCAAACTATACAATGCAATACAAGCTTGTACTACATAGTGTAGTGACACCCAGTATTCAAGATTTTTTAGAGAACAGATGGTGATAAAAATGTCTCCTTCCATACATCTCCTCTGTGTACCCTTGAGGAGACTGTATTGGACAGAACAAGGTAACATGTAGACTACAAGAGAAGATGAACCATCATCCATCACTTTCTCTCCTTTCTTTTTATTCCCTCCAATGATAAGGAACACCTGGCAAGAGAAGCCTATTTGAAAAAGAACTAAAAAGAAATATAAAAGACATTTAAGATGCAGGGGTATGATTCTTGAAAAACTCAGTGATGCCTACAGATTTGGCTGTAGTTACACTATCCCTTACCTCACACTCCCAAATATACATAAAACAGAATATAAGCAACATATATTGGCATTTTTAAAAAGTATTTAAAAAAGAAATTATAAATGAGTAGGGAGAAATTAAGATATCTTGCATGCATACTTTGTTCTAGGCTTTTATTTGGTGCTATCTCAAATTATATCTGCCCCAGTGTACCACATGGTACAAGACCCATCTCAAACAAGCCCTGCCAGCTTCCAGCTGTGTTAACATTTTATATGAAGAAATGCATCTTCTTTCAGTGTTGCCCATCAAGCCATTTTTTTTCACATAGCAGAGCAATCTTTCTTAAAAGTAATCTGAATATAACACTCCCTGTACTTAAAAAGCATTCAATAACATTCAAAGCTTTTGATAAAGTATAAGCTATTAAGCGAAGTTTACAAAGCCAAGTATGATTTGATTTGATACTGCTTGATTTCAGATTTTATCATGTTATCTCTTATCTCTTCGAGTTTATCTTCTTACTCTCAGATTTTATGCTCTTCTTTCTATCTTTCCAAATAAATACATGCATTCCACATGCATAAAAGTATTATATCCTCTCAGACCTTTTTAAGGACTGTGTGTTCTTCACACTTGCAGATCTATCAATCTAAAATAAAGCCTTCCTAAATACTCCACTGTCTACTCCTATACCCATCTTCTCTGCCTGCACACTGTATTCATTCATATCTCACCTCTAAACATGAGTCAGAAGCCATTTTTAGTACTCTCTAGTTTCTAGTGCATCTCTTTCTTAAACTTACTTTTGAGTTTTTTGCATGAGTAGAGAAGTGTTCTTTGCCTATTTTATTCCTAGCCCATGGAACAATAGCTAGTCTACAGTAGACCCCCCAAATTGTATTTTGAATTAAAGATGATCAGTCAACTCAGGATGACAAACTAATTCTGATATTACACTAAAATGTAAAATGTCATAAGTATTGAATGATTCTCAGTGACAACAGTGGAGAAGTGACTGTCAGTATGCTTGTTCACGTGCACACGTGCGCACGTGCACACACATACACACATTACAGATATGATAACAAAGGATTGATTAAGGGTTTTGAAGTCAATTGCAACTTGCTGAGGCCCCATGTCCACAAGTAGAAGTATTTTTCCACTTATAAACTGAGAATGCACCCATTCATTAATTCATTCATTCAACATTTATTCACACCTGCTTCGTAATCATATTAAGCTTATCCCAAGGACCAAAAATCAAAGATATTCTCCATGACTTCCAGGTGCTCAAAGCTAAATGAAAAAGTATACATAGCAATTCATCAAAGAGATACAACAAAGGGAATGCTAGATGAGTCATTTGTCTGCCACCCTCAAGAAACTATTTCCCCGATGGAGTGTGCAGTGTGTAATTTTTAACTATGCCCAACAAGCAAAAGCTGATATCAGTATTGCAGAAGATGTCTTCTGTGAAGTTATAGTTGATGTATGTTTTTGAAAACTACTTTATTTTACTTTTGTCTTCCTTTAACTATCGATTCTCTGTCATTCAATATCTACAGTCATTCACTATATCACCCCAGGTTATTCTGTGAGCAAAAGGATGGGAGAATGATAGTGTCAGAAAATATAAGCCTAGTTCTGGCAGTGATAATAACCAACTGTGTGACCTTGGAAGGCTATTTCTCTTTTCTTGGTTTTAGGTCTTGGTTATTTTCTTTATGTAGATCTACATAATCTAGATCAGGATGATTTAAGATGTGGTCATGAATAAATGTAATCTTTATTACCTAAAGAAAGTGTTCAACAAAGTTGGAAGACTTCTTTTTATCCATTTGGAATAAAATTCAAAACATCTATGGGCCTTTACTGACATTTATATTTGTCTTTTTTTTTTTTAATCTTGGGACAAAATACTCTTTGTTTTCTCTTTTCTAATGTGATGCTTTGGCATCAATGCTTTAAGAATTCTTTGTCACTTGTTCATGAAATTGCATGCATTTCCCAATATTTCTCCATTTCTATCCCATGGCAGTTTCTTGGCTAGATGTTTCTCCCTGATGTTTCTATTATGGAAAATATAACACAATAATCAGAGAACGAATTTGTCCCCAGTACAGAGAACTTTTGCTTGCTGCTTTATTTCAGACATAAACGTTGAAAAGGTTGAGAGACTCCGAAACACAGTGGGAAAAAATCCAAAGTGTACTCAGAGAAGACAAGCAAGCTTTATATTATGTGGACACATTAAATGCAAGATTCTCAGGCTCTTTTTCCGAAGAGAACATTGTCATGGTTTTAAAAAGAGAGATTGATTGAGAGAGAGAGAGAGAGAGAGAGAGAGAGAGAGAGAGAGAGAGAGAGAGAGAAAGCGAGAGCGAGAGCTGTGTCTGACTTAGTTATTCATGGACGATGTAAAGTGTTGACTGGGCCTCGGTTTCCACAACTATACAATAAGAATATGGAGTCTTTTTTTTTAAATGTAAAATAAAACATGTTGTGTAGAAGAAGCCAGACAAGAAAGAGTACATATTTCACAATTCAGTTTTGATGAAGTTTCAAGAACAGGTAAAACTAGTAAATGGTGATAGGCATCACAATAGTAGTGACCTCTGGAGAGGGTGTTGACTAAATGAACAGGAGGAAGCCTCCTGGGATGCTGCAGATATCTTGGATCTAGTTAGAGGACACACAAGTCAAATGAATATTTAAGCTTTGTTCATTCTACTACATGCATGTTTAAAATAGCTTCAAAATAAAGCTTACAACAGTATAGAGAATGACATAAAATTTAGACATGTGGTACTTAATTAATTTAGAAAATATACAAACACATTAAAGATGTTTGTCCTAGGATGCTGGCTTAGGTTGTGGGAGGATTTTCTCATTATGTCTTCTATATTTTATAATTTTCTATTATATTATATATATATATATATATATTTAATAAAAGCAAGAATTTTGTTTTATGATTGTACTTGAATACCTATGGAGTCTGATATAGAGTCTTTTCTCAATAAAAATGAGTATAATCAATATGGCCTGCCAGGGAGCTGTTATCTTGAGTCAAAAATTTTGAATAGCAATAGATATTCCAGCTAACCTCATATATTGTCTTAGAGTAAATGTCTGTTTTCTTCCTCCATAGTACCCCTAGTTCCTAGAATACTTCTTGACATATTGTAGGATGTTTATTAAATGTTTTTTGAATGAGTGAGTGAATGAATTTGGAATGCACTAAATTTCTCACTGTAGGCTTAAGTATAACTTGGAAGGAGATGTTGAGTGTCCTCTACCTGTGATGAAATTGTATTTACATCTGCCAAGATAGGGTGTGAATGAGTAATGGAGCATTCTCTGAAAGTAAAGCCCTCTTAGCTTCTGTGGCAAGTCATGTAGCATAGCAAAAAAAAAAAAAAAAAAGAAAAAAAAAAGAAAGATGAGATTTAATGTCTGGAAGATTCATTTGGAATCTTGATTCTACCACATTCTGTGAAGTTTGTCTGGCTGCCCAAATATCGGAGCCTGGTTTCCTTCAGCTGTAAAACAGAAATGCTTCTGAAATTGAATGAGGTGGTAGTAGTCAGCCTTTACTCAGCATTCACTACAGCAGCACCTTATATGCTAGAAACATCGCATTTGCTACCACATTTATTTTATATGAAGTATGTGAATTACTTAACATAGAGGTCAATAAATATACATTTCTTCTTTGTGGTGATTTTTTTTTTTATTATGGAGAATTTAAAAATTGATTTTCCTCTTAAATGTTGCATTTTCCCTTTTTTATTTTTATTTTTATTAAATCTATTGGGGTGATAGCAGTTATTAAAATTATAGAGTTCAAGTGTGCAATTCAGTAATATGCCATATGCATATTTCATTGTGTGTTCACCACCCAAAGTCAGATTTCCTTCCAGTGATTGAATTCTTAAGACCATTTCAATTAGCTTTCTATATATTTTATATAGCCTAATTTTTTTATGTTTTGTAAATTAGTC
This sequence comes from Macroglossus sobrinus, assembly GCA_004027375.1. Classification (NCBI taxonomy): domain Eukaryota; kingdom Metazoa; phylum Chordata; class Mammalia; order Chiroptera; family Pteropodidae; genus Macroglossus; species Macroglossus sobrinus. The sequence goes on along the minus strand of PVKZ01003887.1, from coordinate 82,774 downwards.
TAAATTGTACTTGTTGCCCTTTCCCTAAAGATTTTAAAATCCTCTAAGAAATGAAGCAGTCCCTTTTTGAGTTGTATAAAGTTTATTGAATTACCAAACCTGAGTGTGGTCTTTGGCTCCATGTAATTTTTCCAAAGTAAATACAGTATTATCTCTGATCAGGGGTCATTTGATGGCTTTAAGATTTGTTGAGTACAGTAGAATTATTTCCTTCTGATAGACCTAATTCCACTTTTTGACAACTCTTACTTTCACACTTAGACTTTTGTTCTATTATCTGAAACAGCATAGTTATCTGACAAGCTTGAGATGAATGAATATCAAAATCCCCATAATTATATAATAGAGATAGCAAGTAAAGTGACAATAATGCTCTTCCATAAATTTAAACTTTGGATGGAGTGGCATGTTAAATATTTCTTGATTCACAGAAGGGAAAAGAATTTGGAATAGATTCACATGGAGAACAAGAACAGTTGATTAAAGGAGAGTAAGAAAATTTCTGATGGTGGCTCCTTCCTAAAATGTGGGTTTGGGAAAGGTTATTGGTTAAGTGGGCAGGGGGGGTGGTACAAGGTAGTAACTTGAAGCACATGAATGGTGCCAAACAAGTAGAGCTGATGTCCTTTTAGTTTTGAAGAAATTGAGGTTAAGGGAGGTGAAGTACAAAGAATGAGAGGAAAAACGTATAAAAACTTTCCTCATCTGGAACACAAATGAGAGTGAGGCATGAGTTTTTAAAAAGTACTGAAATTTCTCTCTCCACCCCCTCCTGGCTTTTTTTAATGTCCCTGAAAGTCTGGGATTAGGAATCCTCCCACAGCTCATCTCTCCTGAGAACTTTCATAGCACTGCTTCTGATTAAACTAACAGATTAGACCCAATGGCATAAGGCACAGCTTCTCTCCTTTGAGAAAGAACAAATAAGAATGAAGTGTTAGATTGCAAAACTAATTATATATTCTGTTCAAGTGTCAACCATCTGTTGCAATTGTTTAAAAAGCAGACAGAAGTCAACTGTTGGGGTGAGATGTTTACCATTGTGAACACACAGGAAGTGTATGACAGCAGGGAAGATTTGTTGTTCTAGCACGTGCCTGGAGGCTGTGGTGGGATTCTGCTGATGTCTTGGGATGCCCACCTTCCTGCGAGAGGGTAAGTGGTAACTCCAGATAGTTGATGGTTAAGTACTAGTTTTACTTACTTCAGACCTTAAAAAGACTCTTGAAGGATCAACACGCTCAGTTTTTAGAAGGAGTAAATGAGATAGAGTGAAGGAAAAATACTGCCTACTTTGCACTTACAATTTCAGCACTTACACTTTTCTACAGAAATTTTGAATTTGCACATAGTACCTCCCCACCCCTATCCCAGGTATATTAAGTCCCTGCAGATGGGGCACTATTGCCTGTATATTAAGTGCGTAGAATAGTACCCGACACATCACAATGTTTAGAATATGTTGTAAAAATACAGGTAGTTGTAAGATGGGTGGAGATTTTTCTCACATGGCCAAAAAGCACAGAAAATGTGCCATATACTTCTAGTTCCAGAGTCATTTTCTCAGTGTCTTCATTGAATAAGCTGGGATGTTTTGCCAAACTGTGGCTTCCAATAATTCTTTAATGAGAACAACTGGCATTAGACTGTAAGTTCATTTCAGTTTACATGTGGAGTCAATTAAAATCCAGCTATATGGAGTACTATTCAAAGAAAACCATTTTCTTTTGACATACCTCATTCTATTTCTGAGTAGATGAAAAGTCCTTTTGATAGAAGTGATTTTTGACCTTTTGGGTTATTGAATAATTCTAATCTCCAGGACAATCAAGGGGAGAATGTTATAGACATCATGAACAGGGCTTCCCCCAGCTGTTTCATTGACAGCTGCAATTATGGTATGGAGGTGGAAATTACTTTCTGACATCCCTGATTTGGGGTCATCAACCAGGGTTGGCACTTCACCATCAGCCTATCACATTGTATATAGTTACTTCTCTTTCATTGATCTCTTGAAGTCTGCTTTTTTTGTAATTCTATAATTTGTTTCTAGTTTTGCCATCATAAACAATGCATCCCTAGAGCACTTCCTTCTCCTTTTGTTGATCTTCTAATGTTGATAAAAACTTTGATCTTCTCTTTCCTATTCAAAATTGTAAATCCCCTCACTTATTCCTCATGAGACTTATTATTCAGACAATGAGACTGTTTCCTGTGGAAACATTTCAGTTGTCAGTAACCCTATTGAAATGCTCAGGTTGCGCCAGTGAAATTTGTGAGGAATATTTAATGGTGCTAATAGCCCTCCTCCATCTAAATTTCTAACGTTCTAATTGAAGGCATACTCAGGAAGCTAAGTAAGGATAAATGATCTCAGGTTAATTACTGTGCTAGGCAACTATACACAATTTTAACTCAGGACTTCAGTTGGATACTGACTTTTTTCAGCTATCTCCATGCCTTTTCAAAGACGAGCATGCGGAAGAGAGTGAAATGGGCCCTCCGTTTCAGCAGAAAATCTGCCTGATGAAGCCCAGTAAAAGTAGCATTCTCATGGGCTTCTGAAATCAGTTTGGTGATTTTTTCTCACTAAGAGGAGAGGTTACTGAACTTCATACAGAACAAGCCTATGGTGTTTCGCAATGCTGCCCCCTTTTGGGGAGTTGGGTTGAAGATTATTCAATGTGACTTGAAAATAGGCTCCTTCTTACAGCCTAGCAGGAAAATAAATGAAAACAAATTAATGCAAGAAAAGTTATTGATTTTCTTCACATTATGCTTAGTTTTAACATCAGAGATGCTATGTTAAAAAATATGGCCACAAATGCCTTAACCTCATGGCTGTTTTTATTCTGTGTTTTCGCTGTGTTATTATATAAACAGGGTATCCACTCAAGGATATTTTCTCATACAAATGCTGCTCCAACAACTGCTTCACCCTATTGCCCAAGGGAAGCTGCCAATTACTATCTCTTTATTATCTAGAAAAGTAAAATTGCCAATTTGCCTTATTAGTTGTTATACATTTATTTGGCATTGTCTTTCATCCTCCAAAGATTTTAGGTGAACAGTAACAAAAAAGACATTCAATGAAATAATAAAAAGCAAAATGAGAGTAAGAAAATAGGACTAGGGGAAGTATTATTGGGAATAGAAATTCAAAATTGTGGTGAGAAATGAAATTAAGTGTTCTGGTTATAAAGAATTACATGATGGTCTCTTTCTCACTTGTTATTTGCCCCCAGTTTTCTTGGAAGCCAAACAAAATAGGTTATATTGTTTTTGTCATGTGGAGGAATAGGATCATTATTTTCTCATAGATTTTTTATCTAGATGTTTAGTATAGTTTATTTTCAGTTCCCTTGTTTTAATTTTGGGCTCTCTTATTAGAGTTAGGATGTAAAGTTAGAGCTAATATGAAGAAGAATAGCTTGCACGCCAAGAAAAATATACACTATGACAAAATAAGATACAGGAAGTGAAGGGGTATAGTAGAATTCACGTAACTCAAATGCTCCTAATTAATTCTCTTAACAGGAGCTTTTGTTGTCAGAAACATATTGCAACACAAAAGGGAGGGCTCAAAATATTGTCATCACAGTGTCCAGATTCCTGTAGATAATCTCACTCAGTCCAGATGGTCATGACACTCTATAATTGCCCTTTTTAAGGCAGTGTGGCTCTCACATACAGAATTAGTCCTATTAAAGACTAGAAATTCAGGGAGCTCTAGGTGAGGAATGACTGCACTGAGGAATAGATTCAGAGGGGTATTGAAAGAGAACAAGCTATATGGAAGATGATTGGCATGAAAGGAAGCAGAAATGTCTAAGTTTTCAAAAAAGCAAGTTTTCAGTCATGCTTTCCAGAAGTTGGCAGTAGACAAAGTGAAGAAATGAAGCAAGTAGGATTCCAGGTTAAAAGAAAATACTAGTTTTTGTGGGTTTCATTGCTATTCAAATGGAAGAGGCAAATAAGTTACAGGTTCAGAGAAAGAGAAAAGGAAGAGTGTGTGTATGGATATATAAGAGAAAAAAGAGACAATTGACATGATGATAAAGAAAATGGGGAGTTAATGATTGCTTGAAAGGATTCACTCTGGATCTGAGGCACATCTGTTTTTCTGGGATAGGTAGGATGTCATTAAGGAGAGGGGATACTCCCTCTATTCCATCCTCAGGCCCTGCCAGCCTCCAGGGTTTTACATGGTCACAGAACTGTCCCTGACATGGAAGAATCCACCATTCACTTAAATGGTGAAATCCTGTGGTTCTGGGTAGCAGCCTCTTCAGAGCAGGATCTGAATCATGGCAGGAAACATCTATTTGTGTAATGAGATTGTTTTTTATAGATAGGCAAAATACTTGGGGCCTCACAAATCTAGCTAGAGGGAGTAAGGGATAGATTTCTACTATAAAAGAAAAATCGGTACCCTAGCCATGGAGACTTAAGTAGATTTCAGTCCTATGAAGGGAGCCAGACCTGCCAGATATGAGTCTCAGGACCTTGAAAACAATTGCCATTGAACTGTTTACTATTGGAGGCAGAATGCCAAAGACATTTTCCTGATGAGTGCCTAACCTATGGTAGGGCATAGCACTGACCAGAAGAAATTGGAGTTAGCAAAAAAGTGTAATACCGGGCCTTCAAATATAACTTTTTAAAAATGCCACATTAGATCATTCTCTGTTGATTCCATATTCTCCATAACCAAATAATAATTCAGTATTTTTTTAATACAAGGAGTTTTTACCCTTTAGTATTTACTGGAGCCAGATGATTTTGCATATTAATTTTTAAATATAAAGCTACTTATTATTTTGAAATATTTTAGCTTGTATTCATATTAAATAATCACACTTTTACATAGAAACACTAATATAAAATATTTTACATACCATTGGCCTCTAACAGAGAAAACTTAGAATTCTCTCTGCCATTGGCTGATTCTGTGACCACGGGAAAATTCCATAGGATCTCTGAATGTCACTTTTATCATTTGTTAGGTGGAGGTACTAATGATAGCGGTTTCACAGTGATTTTTCTGAGATTAAATGCTATAACATGTATGGAAAGGTCCTGGGCATATACCTGTAAAAAATTAGAATAGACTTTTCATCAAAATGCAGTGTGCTAAGTCCCATGCTTCCAAAATTCTCTGGGGAAGATGATTAAGACATTGATTGGAAAAGAGAAGAAACACTGCCAAAAAAAAATCTTAGCTTCCTTTAGGAGATCTCAGGATGTGTGTGTGTGTGTGTGTGTGTGTGTGTGTGTGTGTGTGTGTGTGTAGTCAGAATCATCTGTAAAAATAACAAAAATTTAATGATTGATTAAAAGGAAAAATGTCATCCATAAATGAAGATTTCTCACTGCTAGAATTTGACTATGTTGGCATTTGAATACTTCAGACAACAAAGAGTATAGACCCTGAAACCAAACCATTGGGCAAATATCTCGGGGTTGGTGACAGGTACAAAGCCAAGAAGGCAAGGGGTTATTTTTACAGCAATTAAGCAGGTAAATTGAACTGGCTGGCATTGTATCAGGGAGCCTCATAGCAAAGGTTAATGCCAATGACGAGCTACAGGAACTTGTGTTCAGGTTAAGGAATGCCTTAGACATGGCAAAAGCAACATAGATGACCCAGTTGGGGGAAGAGGTTATAAACATTGTTCTACATCAGAGACCCAGGTACTGGCTGGAGTATAAGAAAAAACCAGATCCCAGTTATCTAGACTACAGAGAGACTTTTAACCTAGGAAGGTACTGCCACCCTTAGCCCTAAAGGAAAAGAAGGTAGGTATCAGAACCCAGATGAAGCAGACTCAAATAGTGTATATCACAGGGGCTGTGGGCTTCTGTAGACAGGCAACATGACAGGAAGTGAATCATCTCTTGCTACCCTGTGGAGTTCCTGATGGTGCTTTCTGTGGCCAAATTCAGGTGGCACCAGAGGGCAGGGAGCTAACTGAAAAGGTCCAGGCATATCAGCCTCCCTGGCACAGAGTAAGTAAAAGATGGGGTACAGATCAGAAGGGATAAAGAAAAGACATCTGTGACAATTGCCCAAGGTGACAAGCAAGAAGAAGAGGTGAAAGTATATTTTAAATGCAGGCAACGTGACTCTGAATCCCAACTCACAACCATTATGCCATACAACCTTCATATAAGAGTCAGTAGAGGTCAGAGAATGACCCTCTAAGTCAAGCTAAACATCTAAGAATGTATCCTACTAGCAATGCAGACCCCAAAAGAGTTTTAGTAGAGGAGTTATACAATATTATTTATTTATGTATGTATTGTGTGTTTTCTTTTTGGGATTGAGAAAATGCACTCTAATAAATGGAATAGAAGATGGAGAAAAGTAGGAATGGGAGATATCTTCCAACAAGAAGGTGTTTAAAGCTTTGTGCGAACACAGCTGAAATGAGAACTCAGACTCTGGGAATGAAAATGCAAAAGAGTCTGATTTATTAAAACCTATAAGGCCTATTTGTTAAAATCTGCAGGTAAATTAGTTGTAGGCATGAAGAGGATGCTAAGAAATTTCCCAGATTTGTGTGGCAAGTGGCAGGGTAAATGAAGGGTGATTCTTATTATTTTTTTGCTATTGGTTACTTGTTTCATTTTATATTTGTTTTGATACTATGTGTGCTATGAGCAATGTGAGCTATTTAGTAGGTTGTTTTATATCTATCTCTATATATAGATATATAGATATATGTATATGTATATGTATATGTATATATACGTATATATGTATATATATACACATACATACACACACATGCACACACACACACACACACACATACATACACTCATATATATATGTTTAGAGTTTAAGAGATAAATGGAGCTAAAGATATAAATTGAAAGTTACCTCAAAATGGGTACTAGTTAAAGATAACCTAAGATATTTATATAAAATGAAGAGTCAAATATCAAGCAGAGAGAAAACTAAACTCAAGTAAAATGTCAAAAAGGAAAGGAAGCCATGGAAAATACAGAGAAAGAAAAGTAAGAATGATAATCACAACAGTAGCAAGAAAGTAACCATTTATAACAGGTAACATATAATATATTTAGTACCAGCTGTTCTAAACATTTTCTAAATATTAAATCATTTAAATTTTATAAAAATTCTGTGGCATAGGCAGTAATATTAAACTTACTTAACATGTGAAACAAATTAAAGCTTAGGGTATATAAAGAGATTGTCTAAGATTACACAGCTGGTAACTTGCCAAATTGAAATTCAAACCCAAATCTCTGTTTACTGAATCCATGAAACATCCTGTTTATTTTCAGAAATGAAGAAGAAAAATATACAGTTGGTAAGATTCTCAAGCAAGAGGACATTTCAGGAAAGCTTAACAGTACCAATGTTTCTGACAACTGCCTTCCCTCTTTTGAACATCAGGGTGTAGCATCTTCTCCGTCACCAGCCCCATAGCACGCCACCATTTATTGTCCTTTCCCTAGATCTGTGGTTCTTAAACTTCGGTGTGCCTTAGTACCATTTATAACAGGTAACATATAATATATTTAGTACCAGCTGTTCTAAATGTTTTCTAAATATTAAATCATTTAAATTTTATAAAAATTCTGTGGCATAGGCACTAATATTAATATCCCATTAATATTATTGGAATAGAGTTTGCTGGGCCGCATCCCTAGAGTTCTGAATTCAGTAACTCTGGGATAGGGCCTGAGAATTTGCATATCTAACAAATTCTCAAGTAATGCTGAAAATGCTGGTCTAAAGACAACCCTTTGAGAACCATTGGTTTAAGCCACGCCTAGAGATTTATAAACAGCCCCAACAGCTCCAGAATCACCCAGTTTGAAGGTTCTATGGGGGTGTTGATTGAATTGATACTGTCACTTCAATGCTCTGACACTCAGCTTTCTAATCTGTAAAATAAGGCAAATAGTAAAATGGTTCAGCCTCATAATTTGTTGACAGAATCATATGAAATGGTGTGCAGTCTGTGGCATGAACGAAGGGCTCATATGTCTGAGCATTTGTCACCAAGTTGCAATCTTATTCTTTCCTGCTTTCCCATGTGTCCCCGTTTTCCAGCCAAATCACAGTAAAATTTTTCCACAGCAAACTCTTTCATATTTTTATGGATACCATGGTCAATGTAGGTGATTCGGTCTACAATATTCTGGCAGCTTTTTTTCTTATTATTCTTGTAATTAAATGTTTCAAGACTCCAGTGTATTCTTAGATTGAGTGCCTTTCTACTTTCATCCTAATTCTACCTTATCCCTTCTTGCACTACATTGTCTATCTGCCCACCTCCCTGAATAGCCTGTGTGGATAGAGATACTGCATCACACATCTCAGTAACCACAGGTTTCAGTACCCTGCACGGAGTCAATACTCAATATATTTCAGTAGAATGAATGAACTATTTTTAGGTTGTGATTCCTAAACGGTGACCATGTTATGGTATTCACTTTTGCCTAAGACACTCAGAAAAATAGAAACCCAAACCCAAAATGTCAGGATCCATTAGAATTGTAGTGGCATTGTATATCTCTACTGTCACTGTTTTTTTTTTTTTATTATCTGAATAAGACATAGCAAAAGAAACAGATGGTTAGAGAAGTCATAAAATAAACATGAGTAACACAAAACCTGCCATTCAATAACGCTAATCACACCACAGATTTTGGACAGTGGCGTCTTCTTCACTTGCTAATAAAACTATTGTGAAGCATATGTTCTGGGAAAAGTGAAAATAGATAAAGGAAAGTTAGCACAATTTCAACCCTGCCACTTGCTTTAAAGTACTCGTTGTCCTTTTGGAATGCTTTTCTACAAATTCAGTGAATGTACATGAAAATTTTCCATTTCAGAAGGCTGTCCTAGTATTCACAACTCCTCTGTCATTTACTTTAAAAATAAGCCTGTGCTTTCTCTGAAACCTTATCATTTCATTTGCAAAAGTATTTTATATTCTAAAGCTGAGACGATTTGCATGGGTCCAGGGTTATTTTGAACAAAAGTGACAGCTTTCTAACACAAATATTTTGAAGTTATTATATATAAACATTGTTTTATGACTTTTCTAGAGGATCATTTTGGCTTTTAAAAGTTTTATAGTTTCGCATATTTAGAACAAAAATCTTCAAACATTCATTAAAAGAATCAGTGTAATTTTGTATCCTATGCAGATAGTCCTGTAATATAATGTGTTTAAATAAAAGAAACATGACCCATTTCTGTACTAGAGAACAAAGCACCAGATCAGATTCACTAATCCATTGGAAGGCATCACTATGTCATTAGACCCTTAATAAATTTTCCATGTTGGTGAAGTCTTCACTTTTAATTTCAGTCAAAACACTGGGTTTTGAATACCATTTTATTTTAACAGTTTTTATAGCTAAAAGATTACAATATACTTAAAATTAACTAACTTCCTGGGATTTTAACTTATAGATATTTGACTCTTAGAAAAAAATATTTGATGATAATCCAAACAGTAATTTTTTAGTATCCTAATCAATTTCTTAATTTCAGCCCACAAATACTTAGCACTACATAAATCTCTGGGAAAGGTGACTTATCTATTAAACATTTATCTTGTACTTTCTGTAATCCAGGCATTTTTGTCCTTGGCCCTGGCAATACAAAGAAGATCAGACTTGCCCCTTTGACTTAGCACATCTCTTTGTCTGGTGAAGAAGACAGGCCATTAGAGAAGTCACCATGACCCAATGAGAGGTGCTGTGGTAAAGATATGAAATGAGTGTCATAGAGAAAGACACAGAATGGAAGGATGACCTAAGAGAGCATCAGAGTGATTAATCTATTAAACTGAGATGCACCAGTGGGAGATTACTCAGTAAATCTGATAGCAGAGACCTAAAAAGCAAAATAAATCATGCTAAACAGCATACAAGACATAGAGAAGTAAAAATGCATATACTTTGAGGCAACACCAGATTTTATACTCCGTGTGGCAGTGGCTGTGTCTAGTTCATGTGCCATTTGTTACCTTGGTACCTAGCACAGTGTCTAGCAGATTACTTATTGTGCATGGAATGCTAAATGAAAGAGTAAATGGACAACTGAACTACCATTCCTGTCCTAGGTCAGAGGCAGCAAATGTGATAGTGAGTGTTGAAACTTTCATAGGGAAAGGAGTCTGCAGGACTATGTCATAAGGATTTAGAACTTACCTTGCAGGATATAGAGAATTGTTAAGGTAAATATTTAAACCATGTTAAACTCTGAATTAATTTATTATTTCAGTAAATATTTATTGACCCTCTGTTATATTCAACATTCATGCAATGAACAAGTAAATTATAACTCCTGTCCTCATGAAGCTTCTAGTCTAATGAGCATACTGTTGATAAACCAGTATAAAATAAAATAAGTGTTCCAACTATAAACTATAATGAGGACCATGAAATAGGGTGTCAGCAGAGTACACCTGCCAACTGAATCCTGCCAGTGTCCTATTTTATTAACTATCTCGCTTTTTATAGAAAAAAAAATTATCAACCCCTGCTATAAATGAAACAAATAGCATATATTTAGAAGAATGGAGAGTAAACCATGCCATAGAATTCCAAGAATGATCTTTTTAAGAAGGTGACATTTAGAGAGGTATGAAGCATGAGAAGAAGTCACCCACGTAGAGTTGAGGGGAAGGGGCATCCTGAAATAAGCAATAGTGGGTGGGAGTGAAGGCCAGAAGCTGGATAGACCTTAGGATGTTTGAAGTCCTCAGAGATGGCAATATAATTGGAAGGAATGATCAAGGGGAGAGAAGGAGTTGTTATAAGGTGATATTGGAGATAAAAACAGGTTGATCTATACATTCATTCATCCATCCATCCATCAAGTTAAGCCTCTGGCAGATGAAGCAATTCTGTTTAAAGACAACCCAGCCAGTCCTTAGCCTATCAGTAAATACCTCTTAGATGTTGACTAGGGATGCTGTTAACAGAAACAACCAGTATATTGATGAAAAAGATAGGTTCTTCTCCAACCACTGCAATAAAGCTGGCATGAAGAAGGTTATTTGTGAGGCAAAGCCAATTAAATCTGTATTTACGCTGATTTCGCAGCAATTCCAGAGTGATTTTTTTTTTGAATGACAGAGCTGGCAAATGCTAACAAATTCAATGTACCATGCACCACATGAGGCCCAGAGAGTATTTCTAGAAAATGATGATGGTTTTCTAAACTATTCGAAAAGGGGAGGGTTATTTTAGCCCTAATGCACTCTACTATATCAAGTTGTTTGCTTGAATTATTTATGTGTGTATTGCAATTTTTAAACTGGGAGCATCAGAGACATTTATGCCAGTGAGAAGTTAAGGACCTTGTAGGTCGTTCAAGGAGAATGTTAACTATGGCAGGCGACACTGGCTAGAGAAATATGTCCAATCCACTTCACAAATCACAGGGATTTGGATGTCAGACAGACCTGGATTTAAAGATGGATTTGGCTACTTTTTAACTGTGCATACCGAGGCATTTACAACCCCCAGCTTGTCCTCAGTTTCCATATGTAGCCTGGATATCTACATTCTGATTTAGATTGTAAGATTATTGTAAGATTTAGTAATGTATCTAAATAATGGAATACATAGTATGTAATGAATCATAACTATAACTATCTTTGTGTTTATTATTATTCTACTCCAGAAAATCCCAGTGAGTATAAGAATGCTCTAACTCAACATGGGAGTTTGCACTATTCACAAAATACCTTAGCTATTATAGTGGTGAAGACATAAATCACATGCAATTTAAAATCCATAAGGAAAATAAACCAGTGTTTCATGAATATTTTTGAGTGCCTGTAAAAATATTGTTTCCCAAATCCTAACCCAAAACCCACTGAATCAGAATCTCCAAGGAAAGAGCTAAAAGCTACATGTTTAACAGATAACCAGTTATGATACTAAGCATTTGGAAAGCAATATAGACAAACACATATAACACAAGATAGAATGGATTTTTGTCTTAAGAGAGGTATAGATAAAATGTATTAAGAAACTTAAGGTAGAAAAAGCTTCCTTAATGAAATGCTCAATTTGTGACTTTGAGAACATGTTTGAGAAAAGGGACAGTTGTTATATACAATTAAAACTAAAACGAATGAGGCTAAATAATTAAAAAATAAGTTTGAATAAAGATATGAATGTTAATCTGCATAAGAAAGTACTTGTGTTCAGGCACATTTCTTCTAGGGTGTGCAGTTGGAAAACCAAGTTTCTCCATCTGCTAAAATATCATGAAATTTGAGTCATTCTGTGAGAAAACAGAGTTTGTTTTATTCAGATCTATATAGTGAAATCTAGTGGGCAACCAAAGAACTGCCTCTGATAAGTATGCATAGCAGGCTGCCCCACTCTCTGTGAATGAATATGCCATAAGAAGCTGGGTGTCAGTAAGTCAGGGTTCACTAAAGTGGACAGTACTGAGTCAACATAGCCATTGAGGAAAAGCACACCCAGCCCATTTGAACAACCTGAACTGCAGGTTTAAAGACAAATTCGCAGAAGAGAGGTAGATTTGGAGAAAAATTAGATAAAATAGGAGTGGGGCTAATGGTTGTGGCAAAACCAGTAATAGAAAGTACAATGATGATGTAATAACTGTGTTGTACTTATCATATATTCCAGTACTGAACACTTATATGAGACATCTCCACTAAGTGTCTGCCTTCTTACAGATAGATCCTAATGCTGTCCCCATTCACAAAGGGACAAAGTCAGCTTTGAAGCAATTAAGCATCTTTCATTAGGTCATAAGCCTGCTTATAAGTAGTTAAGCCAAGATTTGAACCCATACCCTTTGACCTCAGAAATTCGATTGTTTTTATCTCAATTTAAAATTGTATTCCACAAAGTAGGAATGTCATAATGAGGCGTCTGACTCCATTTTTTGATATTTGTATAAAATTCAAACCATGAAAGTCCCCACCTTCCCAGAACACTCATTCCAGCCTCATCTCCTAAAAGTGAAAACCAACACTAGTTTCCTTCCCTTACTGTCTCGGGTCTTTATGGACTTGTTTGAAAGTCCCACCCTACCATTATCCCCAGAGATCTCAGTTATGTAAATAATAAATCTTTCTGTTTTTTTATTATTCCTTCTTATGCCATCAGTCTTGTTCTCCAAACTAAATTTGAGTGGGGGTTCATCTGCCTCTGCAGGATACTGTAATAAATATGTAACTTAACATATTTTTAATATTTGTTTCTTCTCCATACATATTATTTTAATATCCCATACCAGCCAGCCATCCTCTTGGTCTATTATGCTTAAGAAAATTTTTTATAGCAGCCAAATTAAATCATTGAACACAAGAGGTCTTCCTCTCAGGACAATAATCATTCCTAATAAAAAAGAGTCCCATTTCCACCTGAATTTTGTGGCTGCTTTGGCATTCTTTCCATCATTTTGTATTCCCTGAGATAGCCATAGTTGATTAGTATTGAGAAAAGAGGTGAAATTGTTTTACTATTCTAGACTTATAGGTTTGTCTTAGAATAGACAGGGAACTGGGGACATTATTCAGCCACAGTCTGGGCATGTGAGATGCCCAAGATACTGTGGTTGTTGGAAGTACCAAGGAAAAGAGAAGGGAAACTGTGTCCCAAAAGCTTTGGAGAGAGGCAGGAAAAATAAATAATGTCAGAGATATACCTAAGCTAAAATAGTGACCTAAGGGGGCTGGGAGCTTTACTTTATAAAGTTGAGTCCTGTGTTTCTCTGGTAAATATTTTCTCACGATCTGATTAAAAAATAAATAATCAATTAAGCAACAACAAAACTTATTTTCTCCAACAATAACCAAGCAGTGCCCATTACAGGGACCTCTGTAGGTACCCTCTCATCCTTGAGAAAATACCTTGACAGTAAGCTCAGGGTGTGACACAGCTGGCAGAATATCCCTTGAAAATGTTTCCCTTTCAGCTGCAAAAGTTCTTCTAACAAAGTGGATGTTAGAAGCCCCCAAGCACTCCTGGCTAAGTCTATAGCTCATTATCTCCTCATTATAGGCGACCTGAAGGGGGATGAGAAAAATGCATCCGGAAAGACACATTCATGTTTTATTGATTGCCAACAGAGCTCAAGCCTCAGAATTCTCACACTTTGGGATATTTTGTTAGGAAAATAAGCACAGTTGGCCCTTGTTTACATGCCCTGTTCCTTCTGGTGCAATGCTTCCAGCACAGCACAAAACTGAGCATCTCCCCCAATTAGGTTCTCACGAGCCACCTCCACACATGAGCTAGAGCAAGGCTTTCAGTGAGCATATGACTTATTGTCTCAGAGGACTTAAAACACACTTCAGTAATTGAATCCCTTGTTTTGATTAATGAGGAAACGGAGGCCCAGAGAAGCAAATTGGCTTGTCCATAGTTATACAGCCAGTGAATGACAGAGCTGAGGTTGCATTTCAGGGTTCCCAATGTCTTTATTGTATCTTCAATTATTCTAACTAGCCTGTATATATCCCTTTAGTTCTTGAGATAAAGTAATAAAGTGGTAGTTTTAAACTCTGTTATGTTTTCAATAAAACACAGTCCAGAGTCTATTTAGATATACCTAAAAATTATACTTGTGGACAACAGACTGTATTAAGAGTTGACAAACTAAGGAGGTAATTGTTCTAAAGATATGCCAGGTTATAAGTTAGTGAAGAAACTTAATATTTCATGATGGCATAAAGACAAGACTTTGTGGAAATATGAGTGTTATCTAGAGAAGGAAGGAATTGGTTGTGTTATAGCCACCAGCCCCCAAAAGACACATGGACCACCAGAACTCAGTGAGTTATAGGAAACAAACTCTTTATTCAGCAAGCTGGGTCTGCCAGGGGTATGGCAGACCAAATTAACAGCAGTAAAATGTAGAGGTACAGAGTTTTTAAGCCCTAAATCCCATTCCTCATTCTGTCGTAGCACAAAGGTCTGTTTTCTCTCATTCATTACCTGTCAACCCACAGGTTGGGTGTGCAAGTGGGGGTACAAAAGCAGAGAGCTTGTTAGTAGAATGTTTATGTTCCCATAATTAACAGCCTATGTTCTCATGGCGATAGCTAAACAGTAATCTCTAATAAGTAATAAATTTTAAACAGGATTCTTCCAGCCAGCACAGTTGATTCTTAAAAGTAGAGGTATGTAGAACCAATGAGAAAGTGGTTATGAGCATGTACTTTGAAATCAGAATGACTAGTGTAAATCTGGGCAGAAATTAAACTTTTTGAGTTTCAGGTTTTGTGCCTGCAAAATAGATATATTCATAGGGTTACAAAAATTATATTAAACCTTATTAATTGTTACTTTTAAATAGGATTCTGTGTCAGGCAGTGTTCTAAGAATTCAATGTGTTAATATTTTTTGTCCTCACATAACTGTTTGAAACAAGTGCTGTTATCTCTATTTGACCAACAGAAAAACTGAGGCAATAAGAAAGCGCTTCTACTCAAAATATTAAAGTTTTTTGCTTGGGCAAACTGGCTTTAGAATCTATGATATTTACTGCTATGCTAGATCTAGTAGCATATTTTAAGGGCCCTTTGCTGAGTACATAGTCACTGTTCAAAAACAGGTAGCTTCTGTTAGTATTATTATTTTTATATGAAATTAACAATAATGATGATGATGTTAAAGAAGAAGAAGGAAGAAGAGTGAGAGGGAAAGGAGGAAAAGCAAAAGAGTAAATGATAACAAGGGACTTTCGAGGGTCCCATATGTGTTCTTTCAGCAAGGAAAGGCTTGATTTTAATGAGTAACAGCAACCCTCAAAATCTCAATAGATTAATATTAAAAAGGTATGTTTCTTGCTCATGTTATGTGATCACTGTGAATCAGTGGAGGGAAGTGGGGAAAGTCTACTTATTGTGGTCACACAGGGACCCATATTAATGGAGACACAACATCCATATGCGCTTCTGTGATCAGCACAACACGGGGCAGGAGCTGTGGCAAATCAAGCACTGTGTACTATTGATACATATTGCTTCTGCTCACATTGGAGTGTCCAGGATAAGCCACAAATCACACCTAATTTCAGAGTATGTAGGGAAATGCTGTCATACCATGTGTTCAGGAGAAGAAATCGAACATTTATGAATAGTCTTAATGACATCTACAGTTAATAATAGGGCGGCCAGAATCAAAAGCGGGAAGTGAAGGTAGATAAATTTGTTTTTGAGGAAGAACTTTCTATTTGTACTTGTTTTCTGTGTCTACATCAAAGATTACCACACATTTAGTAGAATTAAGCAACACACAGATATTATCTGACATTTCTTTGGTCAGAAGTCCAGGCAGTTTCAGCTGAGTTGTCTGATTCATGTCTCACATGGCCATAGTCAAGAGGTCTGGGAAGCTGGGCTCTTAGGCTTGAGGAAAGACTAATTTGTTGTGACTGTGGAGGAAAATTAACATTTTCTTACTGGATCTCAAGTCAGGGTTTTTCACTGCTACTAAAGTCAACCCACATTCCATTTGCCATGGCCTCTTCTACCTTCAAACCAAGAATTGTGTGTCATGTCTGTCTCAACCTTTGAACCTCTCTGGTTTCAACTTCTGCCACCAATCAGATAAAACTCTTTGCTTTTATCAGTTAGATCAGGCCCACCCAATTACTTTCCCTAAGTCAAGTCCATTGTGCCATATAACTTAATACAATCATGGAAGTGATAGCTCACTATGTTTTCAAGTTCTGGGGTTAAAGTGTGACATGTCTGGTAACTAATTTTAGAAAATATGCCTGCTATACCATCGTCACTGCCCAATGATGATTTGGATTGCCCTCCAAAGCAAGTATTCACTTTAATTCAAGAACTGTATCCCAGACGAGGAGATCATTTTTCAGTGAAGTTGCAGAGTGGATAATTTGGCTACTGAATTCTAAATTAAATATCTTTCTGTTGACATTTTTTTTCCACATAGCAGAAATAAATAGAAGCCAACTGTATCAATTTTCTATTGCTGCTTTAACAAATTAACACTATCATTGGGGCTTAAACAATCTAATTGTATTATCTTACAATTTTGGATTTAAGAATCTGACACAAGTGTCACTTACCTAAAATCAGGGTATCACCAGGGATGTGTTTATTTTCAGAGGCTTTAGGAGAACCTGTTACTTACCTTTTAGAGGTTCCAGAGGCTGCTCACATTTCTTGGCTTCTGGCCCCCTTCTCCTCTCTTCACAGCCTGCAGTGGCAGGTGGAGTCCTAAGATTTCATGTCTCTGCTCCTTCATTTGTAACTGCAACTCTCTTTAACCAAATGTTCTCTAAAGGTTCTAAAAGATATTTTTAATGAGTCATGTAATCAGATTTGACCAGCCCAGACAAATCAGGATAATCTCCTCATAATCTCCCCACTCAAGATCTATACCCTTAATGACATCTACAAAATCCCTTTTGTAAGGTAACATATTCAAATATTATGGGGATTGGAGCATGGAAAACATTGGGAATCATTTTTTTCTGCCCACCACACTGACTTAAGCAAAAAAAGTGGAGATCTAAGAACTTCCAGAAGGAGGTAGAATAACTAACCAGAAGGACAGCTGCATTCTCTTCTCGTGTGTTTCCTCTGCTCCTCGTGAAAACCTTCTTCATTCTTACAACAGAATCACCTTTTCTTTTTATCCAGTCCACGTAACAGAAAATGGCTATTCAATAATCCCTGATTTTATGATACAAATCTAGCCAACAGAAGAGGTTATCTTGGCTGTTTCTCAGACTGTCTTCCCAAAAGAACTAAAAGTAGGGTCCTACCTCTGGTCTAATAAGCCACATAGTATGGTATAGGTTGCCCTTTAACCAGTGAATGGATAAACAAAATGTTGTGTAGCCATGAAATAGAATAATATTTAGTAATAAAAAAGAATAAAGTGCTGATTCATGTTCCAGTGTAGACAAACCTTGGAAATATTATGCTAAGTGAAAGAAGACATAGAAAAGTTCACATATGTAATTACTCCATTTATATCAAGTGTCTAGATCACACAAATATATAAAAACAGAAAGCAGATTAGTGGTTGCCTAGGGCTTAGGGATTGGATGTAAATGGGGAATGATCAATAATGGGGATGGGCTTTCTTTCTGAGGCTATAAAATGTCTTAAAATCGATTATGATGGTGGTGTGTGTGTGATGGTGGGTAATGATGGCAAAACTCTGATTATACTAAAAATCATTGAATTGGACACTTTAAGTGTGTGAATTGTATAGTATAGTGCTTTATGTCTCATAAAGCTGTTCTGTACTTTAAAATGATATGTTTAACAACTTTTCATAGAGTCAGTACTCATTTATCTGAAAATTATAAAGATGAGGAAAAACCTAGGTATTTAATACCAGTGCTAAGACATAGACAGATTCAAGTTTATTAAGTTCTCATATTACATACAGTTTCTAGACTTCATTTTTTTTTCTCAAAGTCAGTGGCCTAGTTTTTCTACCAAAGGGTTATTAGAAACATTAAATTAGAAGCTAGACCAAAGACACTATGACATTAATGAGAAAGAAGTAAAAGTTGTCCAGCTAACAATAAGGATATAACAAAAAATAAATTCTGCAAATCAGTAATGTACTTAGGGGTCATTTATTTATAGACCAAGCAATCGGCCACTCTACAGCAATTGATAGCTATGAAAAATGTCATAGCATTCAGGGTAGTTTTAACTTACATTTACAATTCTATGTGTACTAAAGCAGGAAGAATATAAATGGTTCAAAGCAGTTTGTAGCTAAAATGATTGATTTCAAAAAAATTTAGACCTTAAAGTTGGATGTATCAGCTATCTGTACTACATATATATTTTATTATAAATTATATGTAGAGATACATAAAATTAACAAATAATGCCCCACCTATTCCAAGTGAAGACGATATCATTGTGTAATGCTTCCCTATGGCTAAGACTGGCCCAAATAGAAATTTAGAAATGGTATTCTTATATCATGCATGTGTCTCCAATGGGGATGCCTCAAACTCTTCATGTATGTGCGTGCATGTGTATCTGTGTGCAGTGTGTGTGTCTGTGTGATGTGCAACCTTGGTAAGTGCAGAAGTGCCCTATGAGGGAACAAACACTGTTTCTAATACCTTCATAATCTAAATCCACTGTCAACACAGAATATCTGGCTCCTCCAAGTGTGATTTTATCACATTTGTATGTAGGTGACACTGAACACCTGGTAATTGCTCTGTGTTATATTTCTTGATTTTCTGTCCAGTTCAACTTTCCCCAAGTGATCCTTCCCCGTTAGTAACTGATTGGTTTTAAGTATTGGGTATACAACCTTCATTGCTGTTTCTGAACGTGTCCCACTTATATTTTAGGCAGTCGTAACAACTTAATTTAATGAAAGGGAGAGCAAATGAGGTCATGGAGATGTCAGTGCTGGGAGACTGTTACTGCATGATTGCATTCTTTTTAGAATTTCCAGGTATTTGTGAACAGGAGTGTTTTAGGGAAAGAGGTTGAGAAATATACATTTAAGTATCTAGTATTTTCAAATTGTTTCGTTATTTTTGTTTTAGGCTGTGATTTGTACTTGAGGATTTCTTCTAGCTCACACAATTTGTATTATGCCAGGTGTTATTTATGACTCAGCCACAGTGACCTGGGAACATTACTGATGTAGCAGCATGGTTACCTCAAAACTTGTGCTGGATGCAGGCCCAGCATGATTGCAAATTCTTATGAATATTACCTTCCTTAGAGTCAACATACAAACTGGTCAGTAGTACTAAATATTTTTTTCACAAGTGTGTGACTTATTAACATGTTTTTTCTTCCTTTAACTACCTTGTGTCTTACAATGTAATTATTTGAAGATAATTGCTTTCTTGTGATTTCAAATAAAAAGTTTATTACAGAAAATTAAAACCACCTAGAAAAATACAAAGAAGGAAATAAAAATTTATACATATTTTCCCAACCCCAAAGCCAAATTACCATTGCTATAATTAGGTAAACATCATCCCTCAAAAATAATAGTATTTTAGGATGGACATATTTATCAGTTGTACCTACAAACACTAAACATTTTATAAAGTAGTACTGGGTTCTTTTAAAGAAGGAATGAGTGCTTTCTTTTCCAATAGGGAAGTTGGATTTTCCTTGAATTAAATATGCTGTGATTGGAATCTATGTGGTGTACAGAATTACAGAATCTGTGCCCAGGTACTCTAAGGCAATGGTCCCCAAACTTTTTAGCATCAGGCACTCATGCTCCTATGAGAGTCCAATGCCTGGTGATCTAAGGTGGAGCTAAGGCTGCGATACTAGCATTGGAGAGTGGCTGAAAATACAGATAAAGCTTCTCCTGCTAGCCCACCCACTGCTCACCTTCTCTGCCTCCCAGATGCTAACAGGCCATAGAGCAGTACTGGTCCATGGCCTGGGGGTTTGGGACACTTGCACTAAGGCATTGTAAAAATTGAGTGTGTTTTAACAATTTGCCATATTGTTTATGGAATGTTTTAAAATTTGTCAAAACTGAGTATATATGTGTGTATAAAACATATATTTATATTTTGAATTGATAATAAAAATTATTTTTGTGTCACCATGGAAAATTGAATCTTCAACTATCTACATGGAGAAATAAGTACCTTGATCATATTGCTAACTTACTTTCAGAAAATGACATCTCTTAACAAATGTAGGAAACAATGCCCGTCCCACATTTTTTAAATAGCTGCTTATATTTCTGCTTTATTTCTCTCATGGACAGAACCTAAAATGACCCCAAATTATGCTAATCTTTTGGTATTCACACCAGAACGGATTTTGTACCCTCTTCCCTTTGAATGTGGGCAGGATCTGTGACTCATTCCTAACCCATAGAATATGGCAAAGGTGATAGAATGTCACTCTATTAATTTTATTACAATATATGGCAAAGGTTGTGGGATGTCACTTCATAATTATATTACATTGAATGTGTAATGTAAGAATCGATCTTTTATGCAGACCTACACTAGATTCTCTCACTTTCCTGGTGATGTTGAAGAAATAAGCTGCCATATTTTAATTTGCCTCTAGAGAGAACCATGCAACAGACAATTGTAGGAAGATTCTAAGATCTGAGGGTGACTCAACCAGCAAGCACCTGACCATGTTAGTCCTCCATTCATGAGACGATCAGTGCTGCTAACAACCTAAGTGAGCATGAAAATACATCCATCCCAAGTTAAACTTTTAGTTCAGAACCCAAGTCTTGACTGTATCTTGACTACAGCCATACAGAGGAACCAGCTAACTCATGCTCAGATTCCTAACCCACCGTGAGACAATAAATGTGTGTTATTTAAAGATACGAAACATATAGTAATTTGTTAAATAGCAACAGATAACTAATACTGTTTCCTAAGTCATGTGCACATATGGACAGAAATGGCATGGATGCAACAATATGATGCAACAAATTGACAGGATAGATAGAAGTTATTCATATACTTTTGTTTGAAAACCATATTTAAATCTGACAAAATGTTAGATGGATATGAAAGCATGACTTCGTGGAAAGCCTGAACTATAATGTCTGTTGCCATCAGTGAATGTCACATGTGCATATGTGTGTGTATATGTGTGTGTGTGAAATAGAATATTTCAATCATGCTCATGGTCCCCAAAGCAGGTAAATACAAGAGCAGAAATCTCTTTATAGACGTATCTATCCCGACTATACGTCTTCCTGAGTCATTCTTAATTAATTTATATTTATTATTTCTTATGATATATAGATATGGCAAAGGTGATTCCTATTTTATAGATGAGGAAGCATTTATATGGATACAGGAAAAAAAATACAATTCATATTATAAAAAACACTTCACAGACAATGACATGATTAATCCCCAAAACAACTTTATATGGAATGATTTCTCATCCCTTTTTTTTTTTTAAATAAGCAGTGTAAGTAATTTATCTAGTCACTCTTAGTACATGGCAAAATAGGAAGTTATGGTGCTTAATTTTATTTTTCAGCTTGACAGGGATATGAGTGCCAGCCATTTGATCTAACATTATTCTAGGTGTGTCTGTGAGGGTATATCTGGGTAAATATAACATTTTATAAACTGAGTTTAGTAGGTTGCATTTTCTTATATGGATGCATCTTATAAAGACAGTAGAGAGCCTGAATAGAACAAAAAGCCTGACTGTTCTACTCTTAAGAACAAATTCCTCCCACCTGGCTGCCGGGAGCTGGGGCACTGGTTATTCCCTGCCTTCTGACTTGAACTGCAACTGCACCTTTGGCTCTTTGGGATCTGCAGCGAGCTGACTGCAGATCTTGAGACATCTCGGCTTCCATAACCAAGTGGCCCAAATCTTTATAATAAATAAATAGATAAATATAGATATTGATAGGGATAGAGATAAAGATAGATATAGATAGCTCAGCCCTATTGGTTCTGTTTCTTTAGTGAATCCTGACTAATATGAAAGTCAAGGACTGGCCTTTCTATTCTCAAAGCAAGTAGTTTTCTATCACTGTCCTGCTTTTCTGTGAATGCAAATTCTGTTTTTTATGATAATAGTTGAGAAGTAATAAAAATCTCTTCCTGTACAATATAAGGTGAGTTTTCACATGCATTATCTCAATTATTTCAAAACATTTATTTGTTTTATAAAGTGTCTTTTTTAAAGCCTTCAAACACCAAAATGTAAAAGAAGTAAGAGAGAAGCTCTTACACAATTGAATTAGGACAATTGTGGGCAGGACACTGATCACCCTCAACTCTGTTCTGAAATTCCAGAACCCCACAGACCATATATTGAAGAAACAGTAAATATTTCAACTAGTCTTCATCACACTCCTGAGGGTATGGAAGGACAGGTATCATTATCTCTATTTACTATAGAAAGAAGACTAGATTTAAGCCAGGCTCTATTGGCAATTATGTATTTTCAGTAAGACCTAAACAGAGGTCTCCTCATCAGGGGTGCAGGAATTCTGGTTTCATCACTTCCTCAGTGGTCAAATCTAAGAAGGTCCTTCTCGCTGAAATGCTTATGCAAATCACTTCTGAGCATCACCAGAATATTTAACATCTCATATAACATCTCAGAAAAACCATACCAATTCTATTGACAATGTCTATCCAGAAAACATGATAAAGAAATAGTTCATATTTCATATTGACAGCAAGACAATTATGCGAAAACCAATGCAAGTCTAATGGTTAACAGAATTTTTTAGCTGGGTGACTTAAAGCAGTTTGTCTGCCTTTCTTGCTTAGTTAATCTATGTGAAAATGGAAATGATGATGCTATCTCATGGAATGATTGTGAAAATTGAAGTAACATATATAACAGTACTGGTAATATGTTTAAGAGCCAGTTTCATTAGCTACCAATAGACATGTGAATTCTTTATGAGATAAATATTTTTAATTTTCAGATCTTGAATTGCATATATGAAAAATATAGTTAGAAAATCAATGGCAGATTGCCTCAATAAAGAGCAACACTTTTTGTATAATATACAGAAATAATATTTCAGTTTATTTTCAATAAGACCAGGTTCCATGAGCACAGTGAAATATCAAATGTGAAATTATCTCCATCAGACCAATGGGAAACGTTGCATGCTTAATAAAATAAGATCATTGAGTTTTGCCTGTATATTAAATAACTATTTACCCACCAACTGCAGTTTCAAAGCTGATGTTGCCCTGCAGGTGAATGGAGTTCTATATGGGTTACAAGAAAACCATATGCTCCCCTTTTATAAGCCCTCTTGTGCTATGTGTGTCTCATTACTTTCTAGGACATAGTGAAGACCAGTGGTTGACAGTCCAGAAAGTAGGTCAGGTAGAAAGCACAGAGACAAGGATGTGGGGTCTCCTTGTGGTTTGAGTGATGCCTCATCTCCTCATGTAGTAGCAGATGGCATGGAGGAGGAGAAACATCTGTCTAATCCTAGTGGGATTCTTGGCCTCCTAACTTGCAAATTCTCATGTTGGGATCTGAAGATGGATAGGTCACTGTCAGACTTCATGTACTTTCAGAAAAATGTACTAACACTTACAGATCCCCACTGAGTTTTTAGTTAACTCATTAACTATATTAAACACCTGGGCTGAGCCCCTACAGAGCTGGTGTGTTCTGTGCTCTGGATCACAGCTCATGATTAGAGAATGTCAGTTCCTTACCGAAGTATTTAAGGTCGTTCAAATCTGGCTCGTGGGTAAAAGCGATCCCGCTAAAATAGAAATGAATCTATAAGTCAAGATATCTAGGTGTTACTTCTGCCACTTAACTCTGTGAGTTCCTGTTGCTAAATTATTTAGCTATTCTGGGCCTTTGTATGCTTACTATGAAGTCGAAATGATAACAATCCCCATTTAAACAAAAGGACACTGATGGTCAAAGAGTTTAGGTATTTTATAGAAGGTAAAAGAGCCAGTAAGCAGTAGAGTCAGCTTGAGTCAGGTGTGTTGGCACCAGAGCCCATATTCCTAAACTCTCCTTTATATTTCCTTCTGCGTTGAATGCTTATCAAATCATTCTAAACAAATTTCAGTGTAAATCTCTGGTTTCCACAGAATATAATCTTTTTTTTTAAATTAACTCTGTGATCTTAGGCAAATTACTCAACTTTTCTGAGCTTCTGAGCTTCTGTTTTCTAATCTTTAACATGTGTAAGGGAAATAATAATAGCTGTTAAGTTGTAAGTTTGTTTCAAGGACTAAATGGATTATTACTTATAAAGTACTTAGAAAAGTACCTCAATAAATATTGGTTGTTATTCTTATTATTCATTATTATTATTATTCCCTGATGCTACCTGGTGACTTTAGGCAGAAATGAAGAGCAGAGCTAGTACCAATCAACAGACATAGTATCAATCATACTCAAGAAAATAGTTTAATAAAAGCAAAGATCATGTGCCCATAAATGCTACTTTAAAAATGCTGCTATTTATGTTACTAGCAAAAGACAGATTTGGGCTGAGACCAGAGTCATAACTTCTTAATGCTAGAAAAGTATGAGAATTCTCTGGGATCTTTAAAGATATTTATGCTCAAGCCCCATTAGAGACCAATTAAATTAGAGTTTATAGATATCCTTATATTTTTAAAGCATTCAATGCCAGTTAATTGGGAGTTAAAAATGGACCAGGCTATGAAGGGTTTTGAATTCCAAGAAGAGTTATTATTTAAGGAGGGGCATGAGACTAGAAAATGCTCTGTCCAGAAATTACATCTTTTTACCTTTGTGCTTACTTCTGTTGTCCTCCTAGGTCAGAATAAAGAAAATTCTATTTTCTACATTTCTTAAAGTTGATATAAACACTCTTCCCCCTGACTTGGTTTTTCATATTACAATCAATAGTTATCTCTCACAGGAGCCACCCCAACCCTATTTAAAGGATGATGATTTCCCTCCTGACCCTGTCTCTCGTTTTTTGTTTTTGTTTTTTTTTTTCAATCTAGCTGGCTAAGTATTCAAAAAGTACATTCTGAACTATTTGAAATCTTGATTATTAAGATTGCCCTGACATTGACTGGTAAAAATAAAAATAAAATGGCAAAATTTAACTTGGTTATCCTTAATATAACTTTACGTGGTCCAGTTTTAGGCATGATTTTTCATATCTTTTCATGGAAGTAAAGGCCAGGAATGTATGTGAGCTCAGAGATAGGGATTAGTTTAACTCTCCAGTGATTGGGCCACACCATATCCTCTCCCTGAGCAGAAACTGCTAATAAGAGTGACATTTTTTTGGTGTTGTGAGGACTTTTCTTGTAAGAGAGTTCCCCATGGTCAACCTGATGAGTTAGACTCCTAGATTGTGATTGTCAATTAACAGAATCATGTCAAGATATAAGTGTTTACACAGTCTTTAGTCCACCAAAGTCTGCACTGTATATGTACCTCTATCATTCCTTCAACTGCTTTGATTGTGTTAATTCAAGTTGTTCATTGAACTTAAGCTTCTCCTGTATGAGAAATGATGCAGGAAGAGAGAAATGTGAGATGAAGGGACAGTGCCTTTCCTGAAAGTTGTCATGGTCCAGCTGTGCATGTTTGGGATGGAGACAGAAAGTGAATCTTCCAAATGCACAATTGGAGGATGAAGGCTCTACTGGGAGAGGCACAATGCTGCTGGAATGCACTGGAACCATACTTAACTCACCCTCACTCAAGGCTTGTTGGAGGAGGAAATCTTGAGCTGAGTCTTATAGGCCTTTCATATGAAAATGAGAATCAAACGAGTACAGCCTGTGCAGAGGACTGGAGAGAGAAAAAAAAAAAAAAAGAAACAAAGTTTGTCTGCAGGGCTGCAGTAGCAGGGCATGACATGATTGAGTTAGAGAAATCGGCTGAGATCTCATCCTGGGTATTTCCGTGATAGCGATAAGAGCTTGGCTTTTATCCTGATAGTTTTATAAAAACACTTCAGATTTTTAAGCTGGAGAGTGACATGATTTTGTTTTCATTTTAGGTGAGGAAGAAAGCACTTTTGAGTGCTACATTTAAAAGTCACGTGGGGATATCAGAAAGAAATGGTCAGATTGTTGAGGGAATTCCACATCATATCATCTGAGGAGCAGATGAAAGAACTGAGACAATTTAAGCTAGAAGGGGTAAGATCAACTTTGGACATCTGGTGCCACGTGGAAGAGGGAGAACAACTTTTATTTGTGATTTCTGGGCACTAAACGATTTCTTACTTATGGAGACATATTTAAGTTCAACATAAAAAAAGTAGTTCTGGATGTTTGGAGATGTCCAAAGATGGGAAGATATTTCGGTTGCTTTTGACCAGTCACTGGTTGGGGATATAAGTGCATATATCCAGTGCGTATTTGGCTAGGTATATTTAAATCTTTTGCAAAGACTCAATGCCTTTGCAGTTAATTTTGGTCACCATAATCAGCCACTAGAAAGTGTGCTGATGAAACAAACCAGTGAAAGGTCACTAGTGGAACAACCTTCCTCAAGGGCTGATGTGGCAGTTCAGAAAATGAGAATTCTTTGTACTCACTGTAAACACTGTCTTTCAATTAGAAGCCAGGAACAAAGTAAAGGTCCTTAAAAATTTGTGGCCTTCACCTAGTAACCAAAGGAACTTGATTCAAGGAGTTCTTGATTGGATCCTCCTGGTGAGGGACCTTATATCATTTTTCCCACCAACTATCATGGGATTCATCTTTACAACTGCATTACCAATCATCTTTTATATTTCTTTCCAGAAACCTGTAAGTAAAATATAACTCCTGAAATGATATTTTTTAATAGCAAGGATATTTTGAACTAGAACAAAACAATAGTTTTATATGTGTTTTTGTGTATAGTAATATATGATATGTATACTGTATATGTATATGTCTTTAATAGATTATCTTATGATTTATAATATTTAATAGAAGGCAACCTATAAGTAAAAGGAATATTTATGGTGACTTTTAGAAAAATAAGAAGGAATGGTCTTCAAGGATCTCTTCTTTTAGTTTAATGTTCATTTTCATGACAAACATAGGCCATTTTGGTGCCCAGCTGAACTGAAATGCAGAATCATTTTATTTGACATTTCAGTTGACATTTTGAATTAATTTGCTTTTGCAACCATGGAACCAGTATAAAATTACATGTTGTTGATTGAAATTTTAGTGCCCTGTGCTTGGAATGTATTAGGTTGAACCATGAAAAGTTGCCAGTATTTTAACAAATTTAACCTAAAAAATGGCAATTTCTTTGGTTCACTGTAAGAGATGTTTCTGTTTCAGTCTTTGCTGTAACACAAGGAGATCTGAAAATTAAATGTTATTGCACTCTCAGGACCTACATTGTTCTTATCCAGTTAAATATGAACAACATCAGAACCTGTTAAAGGTGTTATGTGATTTAAATGAGATACTGGATGGGAGCACACTTTGAAAAAGTTAAAGTGATTTGAATGGCATTAGCATCCTCACAAAGGTTGTAGGGTTGATAACCATTCACTCCCTACTGGCTAAATGATTTCTTGGTTAGAATACACCAGAGTTTACATGTGTTTATCTCCTTCTGGATGTGATTCAACTTTTCTTTCACATAGTGTTTATTCTCAAACCTATGTTTCTCTTTCCTTATATTTATTATGCAGATTAACTCTGAAGGGGTAGAGTATTTATAGATTTTATTAGCTGTATATACTCAGGCTTTCTGTTTTGTTCACCAGTAAAATGCTCAGTAGAAAAGATCTTGCTTGAGAATTGTTTCCCTTACCATTAGGGAATTGAAATTAATTTTCTTAACAATTTTCTAAGAGCCTTAAACACTTGCTTTGTTTAGGAGTCAAACAGCTGTACTGACAAAGCTTTTTTTTATTGTTGATATGCTTTGACCTGTTATATCTGGGTGATACATTTTACAAACATTGGTCAGACAGAACTTTCAGCACTTCTAGTCTCGACTATGGTACCAGCCTCCTAAGATATCTGTCGATCTTCAGTTTCTCTCCCCTTCAAATCTGTTGTCCAACTTCCCATCAGAATATACCTTCTAATCACAAATCAGAATACGTTATCCTCTATTTAAGAAGAGTCTTGAATGACTGTTGACCTTATGATTTATTATGGAAGGCCTTCTTAAAATGCAAGTTGGTGACATATTATCTCTTGCTTCCTCCTTTCCTTCTCCTAAATCCAACTTAACTAAACTCTTTATTATTCTCTGAATACTCTATCAAAGGTTCTCCTATCTTTGACTGTTTACAGCCTGGTTCTCTACCTGGAATTATTATTATTTTTGTCTTATTTGACCAGCACATCATCCCTGTAAGGAAGCTCAAATGCCATCTCTCTATGGAGTTCTCTTCTCCCTGAGGCAATCATTTATTCTTCTCAGTTTCCTATTGAACTATGCTCATGCCTTTTATTGTGATTATACATTTACTTATCTGCCTCTCTTTCTTGAGCCTGTGACCACCTATAAAACAAAAACTCTTTCTTACTCATCTTTGCTTCCAGGGCCTAGATACTCATTAAACTTTTTTTTTTTTTAATTCTAAGGATAAATGAAAGATAAGTTTCTCTTGTTTTTATAGATTCTGCTAGTACTTCCCAAATGAAGGATTCTGATTATTCAGTAGATGTTCAAAATGTCTGAAGGTACCAAAGAAGAAAATTAATGAAGACTTTTCAAGAGGAAAGGAAATTTCAGATATGTAATTTTTTATACTCTGGCAGAGTATGAAGGCATATGTATGGGGCCTGCTTCCCCAAATATGGCCATGAATAGAGAGCATAGGGGTGCTCTGTATCTCAGACAGACCTGTTTTCGTTTCTGGGAATAGCATTTGGCATTTGAGCTGATCACTGGTATAATGAGATGCTATAGATGTTTGGTGGCATTCAATTAATAACAGCCCTGGGATATTCAGATCACAGAGAGTTATTGTCTAACTGTATACTCAGAAAGTATATATCTGCATTAGTAGATTCATTTCTTGGGATGTGATTTTAAGAGGGTCAGTATTAAGCTACAACTGGCTCATAAGTGAAAGACCAAAAATTAAGAAGTAGACATGACATCATTAATATAATAGTTAAACAAATTTAAATAATTACATGAAAGTTAATAAAAAAGTTTCTATATATTCAAATGTGGGCCCACATGTGTGACAAATTGACACATGAAAGAGCAGGGGAATACACATTCCATTGTTTCAGAAGAAAACAGCATTCATTATAGGGAAGGCATCCTGCTACTGCCTAATGGAGACAGATTTCATTAGCAAATGAGCAAATGAAACTGCCAGATGTAATAGTTCTCTGGCCCTCTGTGTAGGCAATAGACAGTCATATGTATAGGATTTATACATTTAGTGGAAAGGATTACACTAAACCAATATTTTGCAAACACTATTATGTGTATGAATCACCTGACATCTTGGTTAAGTGCAGATTCTTATTCAAGAGATCTTGAGAATCTTCATGTCTAATATATTCTTAGGCTATTGTGATACTGGTGGTCAGTGGTCCATACTATAAATAGTATTACTGGATAATATGGAAAAGTAGAACTATTTCATAATTATTAGGAGCATAATTTCCAAAATCAGAAAGACATGATTTTGAGTTTTCATCTGATATGCCTTTGGGAAATTTGTTTCTCCTGCCTGAGCCTTTCTTTTCTTATCTGTAAAATGAAAATACTATTGCTTTTCCATATTGTCTTGGTCCAAATTAAATGAGAAAGTGACATAAAACATTTGATACAATATGGCATGAAGTTAGATCCTGAATAATGTTGGTGATTATATTTTAGCTTTAAAAGTATTGCACTTTCCATTTATAAGATTATCCCGATTTATTTCCAAGTATACAAAGTAATATGACAAAAACTACAATGTGAAAATCAATGAAACTTTTTGTTATTCTGATATTCTGTTTAATAAAACTCCAGCCAGCCTTGGCCCAGTGCAGAATTGGCCTTCTAATGAACAACTATTTAATTCTAAGATTCAATTGAAATACTACCTATTCTCTGCCTTCCCAATCACAAACAGGATTATCATTCAAGTTTTTTGTTCCTCTGTTACACTTACTGTAGACATCACTTAAAGCATCCATCATAAATTTATGAAAAGAACTGCTTGACTATAAATATCTCTCCTTCCCCCTTAATTTATTGGATTTCAGAGACCAAGTCTTATCACGTGTCGAATTCCCCAAATCTATATCTAACACATATCATGGTAAATAATGGATCCTTAAAAATAATCAGTGAGTCAGAAGCATAGATAAATAGTAAAATTGATTAATGAATTGGAAAACAATCAGTTCTTGGTGCTCACATTTTTTTTTTTGAAAATCTTTCTACCCTGTTCTCTGTCTCATTAGTGTGGGGCTTTGCCCCTAAATCTATGATGAGAGTATTAAGATGTTTTAAACAAAAGATATGATACTTTGTCTTCTCTTTTGAGGACTTTTTATTTTAACCAGAATTTATAAGAGATATGTGAATATGTATGAAGATAAATAACTATTTAAAAACAAAATAGGAACTGAAAGATGGGATAGCTATTTGGGGGAAGTTCAGGCCATTTCAGTTTTCTACAGATGATGAATATTCAACTCAGCTCTGAGCAGATTCAAGAGCAAAGATTAAGAATAAAGAAATTACTATATCTGTGCTTTTGCTATAGTTTTATGAGAAGATACTTGCCTTGTTTTTGTACCAACCATGGACATACTCCATTCAATCAACATGCAGAGTGTAAATAAGCATCCTTTGAGAAAGCCAAATGGCTGGAAAGTTACATCCTCCATTTTCTAAGGGTGTTCAGAGGTCATTTTTTCCATCCTTCTGCCTCTAGAGACAGTAGCTTTCTGAAACACAGGGCAGTCTCATGTTTATGTCATCCTTGTGCATTGAGAAACTTTGGTTTAGAACTCTCTTTGTGCAAAAACTTTCAAATAGTACAAAAGTAAATAAGATAAGGTTGGTCTTTACCCTTGTCCTGCTGCCAGTGGTAGCTATTGGAATTGCAAACAGAGTGGAAAGATCAATCTCTGCAACTCCTCGTGAAATAAACTAAAAACAGTAGGAACATTTTTTTTTTTTTTTTTGCTTTTGAAATATCAATGATAGTGATACAAATAATTATAGCAGTTACTGTTTTTATCAGATACTGTGCTAACTCTTTAAGTTCATTATCATTTTGGTTCATTTTTCATCTTTACCAAACTTGTAATAAGTAGGTGCTATTGTCCCATTTTAGATAATAGGAAAGTTGTTTTAGAGAGGTAAAGGAATGTAATCAGGTCAGAATGTAACCAGTAGTGTTTTTTGTTTTTGGGTTTTTTTTTTTTTCACTTCTTAAGCAAATGCCTTAGAGCAGAAGTCCCCAGCCTTTTTGGCACCAAGGGCAGGTTCTCCTATGAGACTCTAATGCCTGTTGATCTGAGGTGGAACTGAGGAAGTGATGCTAGCTAGCTCTGGGGAGTGGCTGCAAATACAGATGAAGCTTCGCTTGCTTGCCACTCACCTCCTGCTGTGCAGCTTAGGTTCTTAACAGCCCACAGACCACGACTGGTCTTCCATGGTTAGGGTGTGGGGGTGTGGGGATGATTCTGGCATTAGAGATAGCATCAACAAATTCCCCTGCATTTCCTTTCTCTGAAGCTGCTCATGGAGTTTTATCCTCAGTAAAGGCCACTAAATTCTTTGAATAGCCCTGCCTGTGCTTTGCGGTTTTCATTACATTTCTCCTAGTTCTGTAGCTGAGGGAAACACAGATCTGCATGTGTTAGCCCTGGCATGAGGCAAGCAGAGTGAGAAGAGCCTGGCATTAGGGCTCACAGTGACTGTCTAGTCTGTGACCTCCCTGAACACAACTCTTTAGCATTTCTCTTATCCTTGAGTTAAGAGGCCTCTAATTTGTAGGTGTTTTGTTTCATTTTGTTCAGTTTAGCCAAGTCCCTGAGAGGGTCTGGCAGGGCCATTGCCCAAGTTTGTAACTGAAATTGGATAATATGACTTTGTATTAAATTTGCATATTTTCCTCTTATTTCTCCTTTTAGAAAAATAAATGAATGAAAGAGGGGAAAATAGGTTTAACCATATTATTATGGCAACTGAATATCCTCAAACAGATTCAATTTCTAGAACAGATCCAACTTCAAATATCTTATCTCATTCCCCAATTATATATTAGGTCAGTATTCCCTGATTTTTATTAAGGAGATATGCTTTCCATGGCTAGCATAGTATGGAAGGAAGCCTTTTTGAACATAAATTTTTGGTGAGGCAGTTAGAATTGGAGAGGGGATGTTGTGTGTGTGTGTGTGCGCGTGTGCACGCACAGGTGTATACATGTATATATATATATATATATATATATATATATATATATGTATGTATACATACATGCACACATATTTAGCTATCTCTATTTATATCTACATAAAGTCGAATTTTGTCCTCATCATGCTCTCATTGCAAAAATGGGGGAATTGATGCTTGCAGTTTTCATGAGGTGAGATTCCAAGCATGCAGTCTGGTTTTAAAGTCTATGATCATTATTCTTAGTCTTCCCCCATCTTCAAACTTAATTTTTAAATGCAAGCTTTCTTTCTTTGCCTAGGCTTATTCCTATTGAGAACATGCTCCAGGCTCCTGGTCCTCTGACTACAGATGCCAGGTGAAACAGTAACTTACCTTGTCCACAGCTCTCTGCCTATCTGCCCAGACTCTTGTCCTTCCTAGTCCTTTTCTAACTCCTTACATTCTTGCTTCAGGGAGATGTGAAGTCAAGCACAAGACACCTGAGCTGGTGCCTGTCTGAAGAGCCATGATTGATTGCTGTGCTCTAATTACTTGCAAGGTTTAGGAGTGGGTGAGAATAGAGATGATCACAGATCAGTTCAAAAGAGATTTGTTTCTCTTTCTGCTGCTCCCCTGCCATTTGCAAATGCTTGTTGGTTTCCTTTCAGCCTGTTTGTGATGAAGAATCCTGCTGACACTTGGTGGTGTGAAGAGCCAAGTGTTGTGCCTGCATTTCCACAGGTAATTTAGCTGTGGATCCAGAGGAAGATCATCTGCATTTACAAAAACAAAGCTTTCCATAACCTTTTAACAATATCTGTAACAATCGCCATAACAAAAATAAGGTAAAATTTTCTAGTGAGAACATAATCGATGAAATACTATTTTGCTTTTTATTAATTTGTGCTTCAACTATCAGGTTTTCAGTTACCTTGCATCTTTTCTTAAACATACAGGAAAAACATCTGATGATATTTAATAACCAAAAAGATAAACAAAGCATTTAGGTATTTTATTTAGCTAAATTCGGGTATTATTATTAAAACCTTTACATGTGTCATGGAAAGAAGAGTTAAAATTAAATTGTTCTAAGGAAAGTAACCACGCAGGTTCCTAAGATTCAAAATTGTAAGAGTGACCTCTAGTGACTATGTAACTGCTTAAATGTTTACTACAACTCAAAAGTGTATGAAATGTGAACATGCAAAGAAAAAGAAAGCATACTTTTTTTATAATTATTCACTTTGAATTTAGTAGTTATACTTGGAAAATAATACAATTATATGGATAAAACATCACTATTTTTCCTGTAAAATATGTATGCATTTTTCTATTTATTTTCAGTTCAAATCAGTAAGCCTGTATTGTGAACCTACTAGATGCAAAGTACCATGAAATTCCTGAGAATGAAAAAGCACAGAATTCCTCATGATTTTCATGGCGCTCACAGACTCATGAGGAAAAAGACAAGCAAACCAGACCATTGCAGGCATTGGGGGCTGGGGGTGTAAGTGTGAGAATGGAGTGCAGTGAGTGTGTCACCAAGAACAGAGCCATGATATAATGACTGTGTGGCTATCCCAAAGGTGGGTGGGTCAGAGCAAGATTTCACCAATGGGAAGAGAGGGAGCAGCTCTACCTGGCCATGGACACACGTAGGCAACAGGACTCTGTAAGAATCACAAATGTTTCAGCAGGACTGGAGCATCTAGAGCTATCAAGATGTGCAAAGCAGGTTTGAGACACGGGCACAAGATAGCTCTGGAAAGGACCTGTGCACCGTCCTTAGGCATTCTGCTGAAAGCAGTGGAAATAGACTTAAGCAAAGAAGTAATGTCAATAGACATGTATTTTGGAAGAACTACCTGGTTTCAGAGCAGGGTGTAGTCTTGAGGGAAATAAGACATGTTTTAAAAAGACCAAGTTGATGGCTTCCAATATCTTCAATATGAAAGTAATGATTTTTCTCTCATAAAGTAGATTAGATCACAGATATCTGGGAAGATACTTTATTCTTTATTCAAATTTGTATTACTAGATGACATTGTATGTTTTAAAAATGTGTAGTGAATGAAAATTGGCATTAATTTTAATGTGCAAAAGTACAATGTCATCTATGTGTACATATATGTATATATGTGTAAATACCTGTCTATAAATTACAAATGCACATACTAACACAAATATTCAGATGATATTTAATAATGAAAAAGTATGTTTTTGGATTATATAGACATAAACATTCACGCAGATATACTATGTGAACCACAACATGACATTTCACTGTAGAATCAAACCTTTTAAATCATCATTACGTGGAGATTTTTAAGTGAACTAGAATGTAGCTGAAGAATGTATTGCATCCCTAGGTTGTCCAGATACCAGGTCAGAAATTGAAATCTAGAGCTATTGCCCTCGTGTTGATGACCGCATCTTCCCCTTTCTGATATACTTAGTTCACCTTCTTGCAACCTGTCGTAGTCTGCTTGGATTATCATAACCAAAACCAAAGCCTCAGTGGCTTAATCAACAGAAAATTATTTTCTCACGTGTCTGGAGCCTAGAAATCCAAGCTCAAGGTATTGGCAGTTTTGGTTTCTGCAGAGGCTTCTCTGGATTGCAGATGGCCGACTGCTCACTGTGTCCTCACCTGGCTTTTTGTCCATGCCTCTGCTCTCTTGGTATCTCTTCTTCTCATTATAAAGACACCAGTTCTGTCTCATTAAGGCCCTATCTTTATGCCCACAATTAACTTCCAAATATAACCCCCTTGAGGACTAAGGCTTCAGGATGTGAATTTGGGGGAAACGTAATCCAGTCCATATCACTGCCGTAGGTTTCCCTGATTAGGAAATGAAATAGCAAGAAAATATATGCTGCTTCCAAATTCATACTTTATGGAAAAGTCTTGATCACAATCAGATATGTGGTTTTTGGTAACAAGGAAAACAATTATATTAGAAACTATAGTTTCTAATATAGACACTCACTTCTCCAGCTACTGGGATCATTATCTGCTGACAATTCAAAGCTGAGTCCATCTCCAATCAAGGGATATAACTTTGGGCAAGCCAAATGCAATTGCCTTGCCCAAAGTTATATCCCTTGATTGGTAGCAGTTCCTAACCAAAAATAAGTCAATATAGGGTTTGAAGTCATCTAATATTCAGCACAATGGGACAACTCTGAAAAGACATCTAAAGTCTGGAACTTCCCGTGTTGATGATGTAATCCTTCATTGAGACTGCATTGCAGTCCATCTTCTCCCCTGTGCCCAATCCTGCCTTTACTCCTTATGTCCTATACTGTGGAACAGAGTCAGAAGACTACTATTTCTGAGAAAACTAAATCTGTCTTATTATTCTCAAGGAATGCAGTTAAATTTATTTTAAACATTAAATGTCAAATAGAACTGAAATAACCCACTTTAATGCCACCAACCCTTACAAACAGAATGAATAGTTTACATCCATATTATGTTTTTTTAAAATTATTATTGAGTATTCTTTAGGTATTAGTTTGGTATTGTATTCTACTGTGATATAAACACCATGAGGACAGGGATTTTATTAAATTGGTCCTCTAATATATTCATAAAAGCAAACAATATAGCTGGCGTATTTGACACTGAAAAACTGTAGTAAAATTATGGTTTATTGTATCTTCTCTAGAAAGCACATAAAAGTCTTGGTATAGCTTTGAATATACAATTGTCACATATCCATCGAGGCATGGATCGAAAGCTATTCCTCCATAATGTTTTTATTGCTTTACCCCGGGTTAAAGAATCACTTGTCACCATGTATTGCAGTTATTTGGCTTTCTTGGCTAAATTTTTAATTGGACAGGAAAGTGAGAAGTTGAAAGAGAGGAATTGTGTGTATCCCCCCTTATAAGTCAAGAAGATGTAGAGAAAGTTAGGCTATATGTGGATGGAACCTTTTCAAAACACAAATATGTGGCTGCACTCTGGGATCTGGAGTTCTCTTTACAATGATCAAGAAACAGAATTTTTATTGCAGCATCTTCTACTGTGTCTAAGAACATGTTCATGTCATGTTATAGTTAACTTCTAATGGCTTTAGACATTTATCTTCCCTTCCTGTATTAAATTTCAAATAGTGGAATTTCAGGTCTCAGAAGAGAAGGGTGGAAGTGGACATTGACTTTTCCAAGTAATGCAGCCATATCCCTGGTCATAACCTGTTCTCAGAGCTAGTAAACCCTGCCTACCTCAATTCTTACAGTTTTATATATCAAGGACACTGTGCAGTTTTACAGCAGGCACTTTTGTCTTCCTGATCCCAGATTCTTAAATCTAACATGTCCATCTATGTATGAAGTGGCAGGAAGGAGACAATACAAAATTTACATGAGGAAGTACCAAATATTCTATATCAGTGTCTTCTGTATCGACTTGTGCTCTCACCCAATCGAGATCTATATGCATGTAGATATCCATTTTATATATGTAATTTATAGACATGTATTTACACACACACACAACTGATATTTCTTTCTCATTCTCAGAACTGGGCATGCCCTGAAGTATTGGTGGTAGAATCCAGTGTCTTAAATGCTCAGTTTTCTGTAGGACATAGTTAGAATTCACTTTGACTTTCTCTACTTCTTAGTATATGAGAGTGAGCTGTTCTCAACAAATATGAACAATGGTTATTTACCATTTAGTTTCCAATAAATAGATACTGAAATGGAGATCTGTGTGTGGGCCTTATGGTTATGAGTGTTCTCTTCAATATTGTCCTAAATTGTGGGGAGGTGGTTTTCATGCTTCTGTATTAAAAAGTCATTTGATGCAAGCTGCCTCCTGGGAAGAGAATGTGATCTTGATAAGACAGCTGTCTTTATCTGAGGCAATTCTTCAAGATGCTTGTCAGTTGATGGCTGTCAGCTGACGATGGTGCCAGTAGCTGAGAAATAAGTTTCTTTGTCTTAAAGGGAGATCTCAACAGTGTTTCACATGGTACAATACATTTGATAAGGTGTCAGATTCTGTACATAGTGGAAAATATCTTAATACATTATTATATATAAATACATCATAAAAAAATTTTATGGTGACCTTTCTGTGAGAACAAGATCATATTCTCAAGGTGTGTTCCTAGAAACCACCACTGTGGGGAACACATTGAGTGCTTATTTAAAATGTTTACCCTCATAAATATGTAATAAAAATCCCTGGGGATGGGGCCAAAGATATTCTATTAATAAGCAGACTCTCTTAAATGTTATGGAAAAGGGGAATATGTAAGAGGGAGTTAAAGGCATCTTTGCTCATAGTTGTGTGTGTATATGAGTGTGTGTGTATGTATTTTGAATGAATAATTCATTTTAATAATGTGACCCATTAATTTAAGAGTATGTGGTATTTTAAAGCTTATTTTAATGAACAGTTTTGACATTTTCAAGATTTGGGGTATTTCTTTGATAAAATAGATTTTTAATGAGTGTTGAAAAATCTTTAAAAGTAGAGTAAATCCATTGGAGCATAAAGCATTTAGCAATTTAAGCATCTGTAAGCAACCTCAGATATCCAAAGTCGTTTGAAAGGCTTTAGACAAATGGGAATTTGATTGAATGGTAGACAAGCGTGAATAGCCAGCTAGTGACATCCAGCTAGTGATAACCTAGAATCTATCTCACAAAATGGTTTTGTGCATGGGGGCTATCAGAGGTGATATAAATGTCATTCTTCAAGATAGGCCATTATTTCTTTTTAATTGTCACAGTAAATCATCTTCATTATCATTAACATCTTCAATCTATCAGCTCCCTATGTCACATACCAACTCAGTGTTCATGACTCCTTTGTATATCCATTCCTAACATATCTTTTAGAATCCAAATTTATTAATTTTAATATTACAATATCCACTTAGATATTGTATAATCTCCTGAACATTATCATGGTTAAAAGCAAACCTTTTATTCTCTATCCCCATCTCCCAAACCTGCTTATTTGATGGTCTCCTCCATTTTAGTAAATAATGACAGCATATCGAAATTGCTTAAACTAGAAACTTGGAAATCAACTTTGATACATTACTACTTCAAAACTTTCTTACACCTAAAATAATGGAATAACCTCCAATTTATCTCTCTTTTATTCCTCTCCATGTCACCCACATATTTTCTCCCCACAGCAGACAATGCAATTTTTAAAAACCATCAAAGGCTTTTCATCATATTATATGTTTTATAGAATGTCAATGCCTACCATAGCCTATAAGTCTCTACTTGGTAGGATGCATGTTCATCTTCCCAAATCTTTTGTCATTCTCTTCTTTTGTTATTCTTCAAGGCATACTGACATTATTATTGATTCTAGAAAACAAAACCAAACAGGAAGTTAAGTCCTGTCTTGGGACTTTTCTTCCTGCTGTCTTTTTTCTTTCTGGTATGTTCTACCTGCAGGTCTTCTCTAGAAGGGAGTCTTATTACTCTTCACACATCTTTACAGATGTGACTTTTCAGACCGTTTCTCCCCTGACAACACAATCTAAGTTAGCCTAGTTACTCACCCTTGCCATTCTTCTCTAACACAGCACCTTGTTTTATTCATTATATTTACCACTATACTATTCACTATTGTTTATTAATTTATTAATATTATTTTTCTCCCAAGACAATGCAAACTCCACAGAGCATGTATCTTGCTTAACTTCTTGACCACTGTGTTTTCAGCTTTAGGAATAATACTTTGCCTATTGTAAATGTTCCACAAACATTTTAGAATTAATAATAACAATCATGACAATAAACACTGATAACATTTATTAGACACACTATGTACCATTTATGAGCACTTTTAATACACTACTTCATTCTATTTTTATATGATATTAGGGAACACCACTGTGCTAAAGAGAAAATGACAACTGTAAGAAATTATAGTTTTATCCTGTCTAATTTAATAACTTTATGTGTGACTTTATTTATAATATAATTAAGGACATGAGGGGTCACTGAGTTTTAATAACATTTACACTGTTGCATGGTGAAAAAAGAATGAGCTAGAGTAGTATTTGTTAATTGGAGTATTTATATAGAATCTACATGTAGTTTTTGTATATGTCAAAAGTGTACCTAATTGAAGTAAATTGATCAATACCTGGAAGTAGAAAATCTGTTAGTCACATACAGATCTTTTGATAATAGGGTTTATTTAAGACATTTGAACTATAATTGTTGTGGAAAATAATTTATGGAAAAGATAATCATTGGTTATAGGACTTCATGGAACAGTACTGTTGGGGAACAAATTAAAACACATTCTGATAGATTATTGATGGTAAATATATCACCCAGTACTTAGTTCCTAAGTTTAATATGTTTCTAGAACTTAGAGCAATTACAATTCATAAAAATACCCCATTGGACATAAAGTATCAAGGCAATAGAATTATAACTATCTAAGTTATCAAAACAGGCCTGCTTAAATTTTATATTTAGAGGCTTAATAAAGGAGGCATTGTATGGCATTTTGGGGATACCTATTCTTCATGACTATTCAATCAAAAAAATTGTATGACCCTCCATCTTGGCCATGTAATAAAAGATAAATTAGTACCACTGAGTTGGACGAAGATAACAAGAGTTTCAAAGTCAGAATTTCTGACAGGTTTCCTGAGTACTAACTAACTATACTTAGTATCACGCTGCCATCACAAATCTGTTGAATATGAAGTGTAGGTCATTGATTTCAGCACATGGATTGAGAAATTTAAGAATGCTATGTAATAATTAAGCTTAAACATTACCCTCCTTTTTTTTTTTTTTTACCTGAGTGAGAGCAATAAATTTGCCTTACTCCAAATTTATTAGATTAATTTCGTGGAGAGAAATATGGGATATAGGTTCAAGGAGAGAAATAACTAAGCTGTTTTGATCTGGATGCCTCCTTCACTTTAATTTTTTTCTTGTGATATTTATATTCTATATTTTATAGAATATAAAACTGAAGTTCAAATCCAGGTCTTTGTACTTTAATTCCAGTGTTCATTAGAAAGCACAGGACCCCAATCTATGGTATTCCTTTGTTTATTTTCTATCTCACTTCTTCCACTTCTGTTTATATAAATTCAGTGCCAAAGTACTTAGCGATCATCACAATGCCAGAGCCTTACAAGGTGCCAAAGACAGGAAAGACATAAGAATACAGTTAGATCTGATTCATAAACTTAGGTTGAGAATTACATGCAATAGTTTTTTGTAAAATGCTAAGGTTATTAACTAAGTTATGTATTGCTTATATTACTATAAGTTATGTTCAACAAATCTTTTCATTTCTGATCTATATTATTGTTGTTGTTGTTGTTGTTATTATTATTCAGACACTATTCCTGCCCTTGAGGAATTTAAATTTAATGGAAATAACAAATAGAAATACAAATAAAATTATTATAGATAAGGATTTTGTTACATGTAAGAGGTGCTATAAGTGTAGAAAATAATTCTTATTTTGCTTAAGAGACATCTTAAACTTCGATTATGATTTAGCTGAGTAGAGAACAAGGAGACCTCAACATTTGAAATTTCTTAAAAAAGAATGTTTGGGAATCCTAAATCAAATGGCCATTGAAGTTATGAAGCTGATGCTAAGTAAATGGCAGTAAAAGATTCCTTTCTAGGAGATTAATACCCTCCCTCTTCCATGCAGGCCATCAAAGCTCTTGAGGGTGATAAAGCTCCCAGCAGAATCCATATCCATTCAAAAGTGTTGTATTTCCCTATAAGAGAGGACCAAAAAAATGAAACACCGTGGTGGTCCACATGGATTCCTCTCTATTAAGATACCCTTTAGATCTAAAATAGTCTGCCCCTGGTTCAACAGGGAGGCTTGTTCTGCCTGTGGCTTCATAGAAGCAATGACTTCATTAATTCCTGCTCTGGACAGTGCCTCTGTGAAACTGTCAGGCATTAAATTGTTTGATCTCAGTCTTTCCTGTCCCTGCCCAACCATGGTGACTTGCAATGATTTTTTTTCCTAGTCTCAGATTAGTTCAGCTAGGATGAATCTGATTTTCACTTAAGTCTGGTTGATTTCCTCCTGTGAGCCACTGCTGGGTCTGCTGGGTCTCTGCCAAGGACACTTCCTCACCTGGAATCCTGTTTAGAGTTTCATGCACAAAGTTGGCAGCTCAGATGTTTGTAGTCATAGTAACTCCAGGGGAAGATTAGGGAAGTACACATGTGAGGATGTCTGGCCATGTGAATGTGAGGCTGTATTTCTTGATTCATCCTTCTATTCATTCATTCATTGATTCATCTTCAAAACATTCATTGATAATCCCCTATGTGACCTATAATGTGTTTGATACTGGAAATGCAGAATTGAAAATTATTTAGGTGCTGCCTTAGAAGAATCATTCCTTGTCATTATTGAGACTTCTACAAGCCAACCCCTCTCTAGGTAGGTCCTTAAAATGTAGGGAGAAGATGAATATGACTTAATGTTTATCCATACAGTATATGTTGTCCAGAAATCCATAAAAAATTAGCACCCACTACAGATAGGCCTTCATGCTCGGTGCCATATAGATTATTTTTAATCTGCCGATTTTTACAGATATAAAAGCAGACAATTCAATACAAGAGAAACACCACATAAGTCTAAAGCAGTGGTTCTCAATCAGGGACTGTTTTGTTCTACCAGGCAAAATATTCAGCAGCACCTGGAGACATGTTTATTTGCCACAGCTAGATCGTGCTACTAGCATCTAGTGAGTACAGGGTAGAGATGCGGCTAAACATCCTACAACCCACAGGACAGCTCCCTACTGCAAAGAGTTCTCCCACTTCTAATGTCAATAGTGTCCAGGATGAGAAGCTCTGTGTCTATATAGACAAATACACACAGCTAATGAGTACAAAAGAAGGTTTAAGTCATAGTCCTGGGGACAAGAAAAGTCTGTCCGAAGGAGAGGGCATTCCAATTTGGTGGTTGTGGATTTCATCACAAATTAGTGTGAGAGCTCATGACTCTGAAATGTCTTAGAATAAATACTGAGCAATAGAAAATCCTTTTTTGTTTATCCACACTAAAAATTCCTAGGGAATATTTTCCCATGTGATTTTTTTTAGATGTTTCTAACAGCCCTGTAAAGGATACAGAGTAGATACAGTTTTCCTGTGGAACTTAAAACTCATTGTGTTTTGTTTATTTATATCCTTCATTCTTCTGTCACTACTGTTAGTAAATGACATCACTCAGCAAGTCTAATAACTGTCTGAAATAAACCAGTCTACTCCAGCAGCAAAGAAGAGAGAGGAGAGCTATTAGGAATTCTTCACAAGTAAAATGATACTGTCCCATTGGACAGAAAGTTACATTCGAGGGATCAAATGTTAGGGGCCTTGTGCATTTTATTTTTCTACCTCACTAGAGTCTTGCATTCCCACAGCACTCTGGGTAAATAGTATGGCAAACTCCATCATTTGGCATAGGGACAATCAATTGACTGATCAGATCCTTGAAAAGGGTGTTGATTCTATAAAACCCCCTTAAAAACTGGTGAAGAAAGACACAGAATTGTGAAAACATTTGCCAAGAAATTGAATACAGAGAGAATGTAGTTGAGCTTTGTTAGACATTTCTGAGATAGGCCTCTCACCTGCAAGCAGTGCCCGCATTCAGTGGGTGCTGAACTCTGCTAACACCTTGTACTAGCTGGAGGTTTGCTTGATTCTCTGCTTGACCACTTGACCATTTGTAGCTCTTTCCTTTCCAAATAAACCACCCAGGGATGCTTATTCTACATTTTGAACATTTATTTCCCTGATCTTTTCTTTAATCTCTCTTGTCCAGTGCACACCTAGTTTTGGCCACTATCACCTTGTTTTCTGTAGCCATGTAACATGTAAACTGTTACGTACCTAGTATATTTATCTAAATTTACAAACTTAAATGCATTTATTTAAGAAGAACCCTTAGATTCCAATCATGAATGGAAAACTAGCTCAGAAAAGAAAGAAGAAAACTTTAAAGTATTTAATTACAAGTTAAGTAAAATAAAAGGAGTTGTTGAATTCTAGTTGGAAGCCATTTCCTAGATGTCAACTCTGACTGCTGAGAGGTGGTTAGCAAATTTTAGAGAGGTGTGAACAGCCACCACCAAACTGGGACCTTCTACTTTGTATATTCTAGAGGACTGAAATAGCAATGAAAAGGAAAACTCATTATGTAAATGGTGTTATTTTTGCACCCTGTAACTTATCTAATGCCTCACCAGTGGTGTGGATACTTCATTTTGGGAAATGCTCATTTGCAGCTTGTCATCTTAGCCTAGACCCTGGCAAGGCATTTAAATTGGTCCCTCTGCCAGTGTTTCTTCAAAATGTCAACCACACTAGGGGCCCATGTGACTTTTCCACAAAGGTTCGATTTTTTTTTCTTATTTACCTTTTATAACTTCAATATCTAGTTCAGTGGTCTCATTGCATAGTATGTATCTCTAATAAAATTTGTTACACAAAACTAGACTTTTAAAAAATTTCCTGAAAGGTATGATTCAAATCACTAGACAACAGGCATCAGAGGAAGATTAAAAGGCATGAATGTACTTTTTTTTTCTTTAGCCTACAGTAATAACTAACATTTATAATATAAAACTTACGATATTTATAAAACAGTGGCAGGAAGTATTCTAAGTAGTTGCGTATATTAACACATAAAACACATCAGAAAACTTGGGTATGATGAAGTTAAGAATCTTGCCCAACGTTTTATGCCTAGTTAGTGACAGAGGAAGAGTATTGCTGAATTTGAATATAGTCAGGCTTCTGAATTAATGTGCTTAGCTATCTTTTGAGTAGTTCAAAGTTGAATCCATCCCATTAGAATCTTTTATTAGTTACAGATTTACTCTATTTAAATTCTTGTTGGATTTTAGATATAATGAGACACTGACACAGAGCACCAATTCTGTGTAAAATGCACACACATATATTCAAGTTTCTGTCAATTAGAAGTAGACCTACTAGTA
Organism: Macroglossus sobrinus; assembly: GCA_004027375.1. Taxonomy (NCBI): domain Eukaryota; kingdom Metazoa; phylum Chordata; class Mammalia; order Chiroptera; family Pteropodidae; genus Macroglossus; species Macroglossus sobrinus. The sequence continues at coordinate 37,974 of PVKZ01003887.1, read as the reverse complement.
ATTAAAATATTTTTTAAAAACATAGACGAGAAGGACAAGAAAGAGTAGCTTTAATAAATTTTATATGAGTAGTACCTGGCTTTTTATATTATGAGATAGAGTTGTTTTCATATGTTGGACATTAATTCTATAAAATATCATTGGATTCTGAAATATGCTTTGTGTGAATTCTATAAAATAGTCTTTGTGGCTTGTGCCAGATGTGAAAAAAAAGAATTACATGTTTTCAGGCCCATCTTGAAAAGAATTTATAATATCAACAGTTTCTCTTTCCCATTTTCAGAGAAGAAGGAAATCTAGTTTTCTTCTCAAGACACAGCATGTCACAAATATTAGACTAAGCATTTGGAAATAAAGGTGAGCTCCAGGGAGAGCACTGAGCTTCCAAAGGCCAATTTGTACACCTTGTCTTGAGCATTATTTTCTGACAGACAACAAAAGATTCCTTTTTCCAAAAAGAGGAGCTTATTTATTTGGGTTGTCTGCTGTAGACTTGTTTGATGTTTCTTTGGCTCTTGATCTTTGTTAGAGTGAGAGAGAGAGAGAGAAAGAAAAAAAACACATTAAATTGGTAAAGTTCTGACTGTAATTTTGGAAAAGAGTATGCTTTAACCCAGCTAGAAGTAGAGACCTACCTTGGTTTGCCTTTCTCTGGCTTCCATACATCTTTGCTATGGACTCTACTCCACCTCTCGCTGCTGTCACAGACCCTCATGGACATGATGCTAGCAAAGGCAGGAAGAAGTAATGCTTTCAACACATTTTCTGCCCTCTTTGTGAATTTCTAGAGCATTAAGTTACTAAGTCATATGTAGGTTTTAGAGACCCAGAGTTGCTTACCAAACTCTAGATCATCAGAATTGACTCATACCAAGGCTGGACTGAGTTCCTGAACTCTCTTCCTTAGTCGCTGGGTTTAGCCTAGTTAGGAGTGATCTCCTAAAAATTTTCTTTCTTTCTTTCTCTTTCTCTGTCTCTCAATCTGTTTCTCTCTTTCTTTCACTGGGGCCTTTATTTAACAAACATTTTTGACAGCTATTCTACCATAATCCATGGAGATCATAGAAAACCTTCAGAGACAGAATTTAGATGCAGTTTCCTAATAAAAATGTCATAATTTGTAGAGAAGCTACATGGAATTTACTTTTTGGATAACTACTGGGGTTTCTCCAGAAACACAAATGTATCCAGGCCCTCTCCAGAGATAAAACTGTTCTTCTTACATCTAAGTCTGCATTACATTCTCACTTATACAAATCAGTTTTCTCTGTTTCTTCACATTCCTAACCCATCTTTTTTATGTTAAGTTGCCTCTGCCAGGAAGGGCAAACCAAGCTCACTGACATGCTCTCAGTCATAATTCCAGAAATCCTAGAAAGGAAATCTGATTGGCCCTGTTTGCTTGAAGTGAGAACGCCAGTGTTTAGATAATTTCTTGAAGAAGAGCTTTTTTTTTTTTTTTCTCTGCCATAGTCACTTGCTCTGCCTGGCAGGGACAGGTTCTCCACTTCTGTAGTTCTGTCCTGAAGCTGCTTCTCCTCCTCATTGTCATCAACCTGATTCACTGATAGAATCATGTTGTGAGTCTCCCCAGTACTTGCTTTCTCTCCCCGAGTGCTAACAGACTACTTTCAGGCTGTCATAAACTATATCCTCAATAAAATGCACTAGTGCTGAAGATGATACTAACATCAGCAAGAAATATATGTAATTCCTCCAAGTTAAGATGTGATTAATTGAATAGGTGTCAACTTAGGCCAAATACACACACACACACACACTCCACCATGTAGATAGATCAGTAGGTAAATAGATAGATAAGGTTTTAGAACAGTGAGAGACATGTAAGTGCTAAATAAATAATAGCTAATATTATGGTTTATTCTTTCATACAAGGTAGCTTGAGATATAAAAAGAAAGTTCCATGGGCATACGTGTGTGTGTGTGTGTGTGTGTGTGTGTGTGTGTGTGTGTGTGTGTGTTTCCAGTATACTTTCAATGTTTGTTTGTTTTTTTTTTTTTTTTTGCCTAAGTCATTTCCCACCATTCCAATTGGCCATTCTGGAACATGCCTTGGTATTTATAAGTTGGTGCTCTGGGAGCACAAAGAATGTCGTACAACTTTTTTAAAAATTATTTAATATTGTTAATTATTGCTTCTAGAGAAATATAATAAAGAATGGTCTTTTGAAATATGTTTGGTTACAAGAAGTAATCAAAACACTAAGTGCATAGATTTGCCTTCTCACAAGTGCTCATGCATATTGTCTACTTTTTTTCCCCACTGCCTTATGTAGCTGTTCTCTCCTGCAGTATCTGTGCCTGTCAGTATCTGTCATAATATGTAAAGCTCAGATTGTATACTATTACCTTTACAAATATGTCCCAAGTCCAACTCTACTTGACCCTAATAATATCTTCTTTATATATACATAATACTAGATTTGCAGCCTTATAAGAGATGTTGGACAATCTTCCTTTGACTGAATGTCTGGAATTGGAATATTCTCCTTGTGAATAAGGATGCTCACTGTAAATGTACCACACTGTACTGGGCACATGTGGTGTAGTTGAGAATAAAGCTGATACTCAGGCCCTTGTAGAGCTTGCAAGATAAAGGTGAATAAGGATTATAGCAAATAATAATAATAATAATAATAATAATAATAATAATTAATTGATCTGTTAAGAGTACACTAAATACTATAAAGTGGAAGCTCAGGAGCAATTATCGTAATATTCAACAAGAGTTTCCTAACTTAGCTTGTTGAGTCAAAGAAAGCATCCCCATGGAAAGCTGCCACCTAACAAATGAGTACAAGTTATCAGTAAAAAATAAAAAAGGAGAGAACCAGTTTGAAGGGAAGAAAAAAATATGCAGATATGCTCAGGTTTCTTTATTTATGTATTCACTCAGTAAAAATTGATTGAGTGTCCACTTGATGTTGAGCACTATTCGATTCTAGAAACTTCGAAGTAAACAAGTTGAAAAATTGCCATTTCTTTTGGAGCTAAAATCCTAGTGAGGAAGAAAGAAAGTAGACAGACAAATGAGGAACTGATGACATTTGGGTCACTGACTTTTGTCATGAGGGAAATTTATATTAGGGGTATGTGGCAGGCAGTGTTAACAGAGGAAGAGCAAAGAGGAAGCAATATGAGACAGGTAGGTTTAGAAAAACCTCTCTGGGAGATAACTTGAGCTCAGAGTGGGTGAGAATGTAGTTTAGTGTGATCAGAGTGGAGAACACCAAAGGCATTGAAAATGTAGGAGAGACCAGATTCTGTAGCCTTTTGGGTACTAGTGAATTTTGAACCGTATCCTAAAGTCAATAAGCAAGTATTAAAAGATATTAAACAGGGACATCACATGATCACGTTTGCATTTCAGAAAATAAAAAATATTTTTTTGTGGAGTAAGAGTGGATGTTAAAGCTTCTCCTACAGTGCTAACGGGAGCATAAATAAATACTAGAGACTGATTTTCCCTACTACTCAAGTTGAACATGCATATAACCAGGTCACTCTTTGGGTATGTTACCCAACAGAAATGCATGCATATATGCACCAAAAGAGATGTGCAAGAAATTTATAGCAAAATTATTTGTACTATCTCCAATCTAAAAACAAACCAAATGCTCATCAAGAATAGAAGGGATAATTTGATATAATCATGTAATGGAATATTTTGCAGCAATGAGAATAAACAAGTTACTGCTACATACAATGTTGAGAAATCTAACAAAGCATTAAATAAAAGAAGCCAAATATAAAAGAATACATATTATATGATATATTTATATAATTTTGTATTTAGATCTACAGTGTTTAAACTCAGGATATCGGTTGTCTTTGGGGAGGAGAACAGAAATATCTTTGCAGAGGTATCTTCTGAGTACTGATGCTGTTCTATTTCTCAATTGTGACAGAAGTGTTATACCTGAAGTTCACATTGTAAATTTTTATTTTTGCATTTTCATTTTACATTTTATAATTCAATTTAAAAGCAAACAATAAAAGATTTTAAAAACAATGACATTAGTCCAGGTGAGGAATGGTTATAGTCCAGAACAGAAGTTATAAGAATAAATAAGTAGATTAAAATGATATTATGCAGAAGTGGAAAAAAACTTCATGATTGATCAGTGAGGAATCAGGAAGAGTCAGATAATTTATAGAATTTGGCTTCAAATTATTCTCTTTTTTGCAGGCTTCTGAAAAGTGTGTCTATAACTTGTTCTGACTATCTTCATGGCACCTAGCACTACAATTGGCATGGAATAAATGCTCAATAAATGTTGAATTAATAAACAAACACCATCCTTCTTTTTCAGTGGGGGGAGAGTCTCCCACTTGGTATCAGACGACAAAGAGAAGTTGGAAAGCAGGACATTCAGCTTCAGTGCTCTCTGATACCTCAGCCAAAGGAAATAAAATGAAAGTATAGTTGTTTTGAACAGCCATGCCAATGCCCTTCTTAGGTCTCACGGGCACAGCAGTGAGTTCTGACACAGCGTGGGAGGCCATCTATTGACAATCGTCACTGATCCTCAGCCTTTCAAGTTTTTGGTGGAGAGCCAAGATGAAGTAAAAATAGCATCATTTTATTCTAAGTCTGACTGATGAGAACAGTTGCATTAAGGTCTCATATTAAGCGCATCATATAATACTCTTTGTATAAATGGTCGCCAAGAACTAATAGAGATTAGGTTGCAATGTGGAGTGCAGTAAGATCAGAGGCACTGCCTGCCTCTGAGCTGTTCCACATTCCCCTTTCCTGCCCTGTATAAAGCTTCCAACAGTCAATTCTCAAAACATTTTTTTTTTCATTATGGTAAGTTGAAGTTTTTCTAAAATACGTTAGATGCTTAACCACTTTCTTGCAATGTGAGTATTTAGAGAAATCAACTATTTCTTTTAAAACAAAATAATCTGAGGTTTGTGGTTATAAACAAACATTTTTCAAAGTGGACCAGTGCCAAGGTCATGGGATTTTGAGTGAGGCCCACCATGTTTTACATCTGCACTTTCTCTTATCACAGACATGTGACACCAGCGAAGGCATTTAGCTATGAGGGCCTTGTTTGCCTTATCTGTAAATGATGAGAGTAGAATGTCCCTAATAGTTTTGTTAGTACATTAATATTGAAAAAATGCATATTTAACCCCTAAATGATTCCTGGCATTACATAGCTCTACTAGTTTCCTTTGTCCCTATCATAGTACTGGATTATGATTCACATTTGTGGGCAGTTGTGTTTTCTTCTACATCAAAAGGCTCTAACTTGTTTTACTTTGGGAGTATTATAATTAATTTTAAAGTTATGCTTCCAGTTATCATTTTTTCATTATCACCAATAAGTATTACCACTGTGTACCAGTGGCTGTTGGTATTCCCACTGTTCTCTAATTACTGTGAACTCAGGCATCTGCATTCACAGGAACTGTGTGTAAACTATGAGCAGAGTCTGGATTTGTGCCTGAGGTACCCTCAAGAGTATATGCTTGGACTCTTGGGGTTGGTCCTTTGTGTCATTTCACTTGGCTGCTCAGAGTTCAGCTTTGCTTTCTTGAGGATTCTTATCCAATAAGCAAGGCCTTGTTGATAAGTTTTGGAAATTCTTTGTTATGTGCATGAGGAGTAGAAGGCTCTTACAAATGGGTGTAAGATAAGACTATGGTGTGTTTGGGGAGAACACTCTGCTATGCTCATTTGAAGGAGACACCAAGGTTAAGAATAATTAACACATGTTTACTCTGTTAAGAGAGAAAATGACTAAAACCAGTTTTACCAATCAGGGGAAATGAGCTCACAACGGTTTATTTAATAGAATAATTTGATTGAGGCACTAGATGCAAAGATATTAAAAAAAACTAAACGGCCAAACAGGTGGTAATTGGGAAAGTAATAACTAGAAGTTGCTAATATTCCTAGGAATGAAGGGAGAAATGGCATGTTCTAGTGCTGAGGATATGGTTCCACCTAATAGTAGCTTGAAATCTCAGTGGTAGGACCTCCCTGTCTGGAAAAATATGCAATAACAGAAAATGCAACCCTGCCACTGGCAGTGCCTCCCAATGTGTGTGTGGTGGTGGGAGGCAGGAGGGGTAGGTTTATGGATAGAAGGAGAGAAATAGCCTGGTCTCCTCTCATCCAATCCTCACATTTCCTGCCAGGGTATCCCATTGCCTAAAGAGAACCAGAAGTTGGTTTAGTGGATGTAGTTTTCAGAGATCCAAGCAGAGCAAGTAAAGAGAAAGGAGCAGATCTGAGAGCAAATAGGCAGCCAACTGGTGAAAGATAATTGGTTGTAATCATGGGGTAATGTTTGGGCAAATTCCTGTGGGAACTATGTTAAAAGATCCAGCATGTCAGGGAAATGAGATGGCAAAGTGGAAACCAGGGTTGTCTCAGTGGATGAAAACAAAAGCTTTGGATTTCCATTTTGTGCGCGAATTTCTCTTTATCTCTTTGGTGTGGTCAGAACTCAGTCCAGGAGAACAGACACTATGTCCATGACCTCAATTCTGTTAAATAATTGATGCAAACCTCCCTGTCTGTGGATGCACCAAGAGATTAGTCTCTGCTGGTCTACAGCCTCTTTCCTTCAGATTCCCAATCTCCAGAGTATACATAAAGCCACAAACCTGGCAGAACTCACCCAGGAAAAGCAGTTAGTTCATTTGAGACACATTTAAATATGTTAAATAAACAATTACGTGTCTTCTATGGGGCCTATTACACTTGAGCTTGAGAAGTACTTATTAATAATTTTTTGGTTAATATCCACTTGAAGCACTCTAAATTAACATTTTAAAATAAGCCTGAGTCCAAACGGCAGAGGGTTGGCAGGCAGATGATGAAAGAAGCTGAATCTCAACATTCCTTTAGAAAGCTGAGATTTGTAGAGGGTTGGTTTTGGCCTACTCTCTGGAAACTTGTTTAGAGAACCTTCTAATACTAAACCACTTCTAACTGTGTCCAAGATTTGGGTATGAGGCACTGAATTAGCATATTGTTGGAAAGAAAAATACCTTGGCTAGGATTCCGAAATACAGATGAGATGCCAATCTTGCCTTTACTTAGCTATGTAACCTTGAGTATGCCACTTAACATTGCTGAGGTTTGGAAGGTAGAGAGGCGGTTTTCGGGGAGATAGATGTATGTTTGTTGGTGGGAGGTAGAAGGCGTAGATTTACTAAGAGCAAAATATGAAAGTCTTTTTCTATTACAGTGACATTAATCCTTCCTGCTGTGCCAGTGTCCTTGAAGACATGTGCAAGGGACACAGAGATGTGCATTAAACTATGGCATTTGCTACAACTAGTAATCCTATCAGCTTGATTATATTAGCCATGGTTCCTAACCTTCTCTTGACTTTTTACTTCTTCAGGAATAACTTTAGATGGGTAATAAAATCTTAAAATATAGTAAGGTTATAATCTCAGGAGTCGGATAAATATAGGCACGAATCCAAGTCCACGACAGTGTGACCTTAGATAAGTTACAAAATGTTGTTAAGCCTCTGTTTCCACATCTGTAAAATAGCAAAAGTAATAGCTTCTACCTCAATGCTGTGTGCACTAGTTGAGGGGAAAAAAGACTTTAAAGCTCTTTGTATAGCACCTAACAAAAAGCCTCAGTCAAATCTAGATGTTAATGCAATTGTGAATTATTAATATTTTAATCAATGTAGTTATTTCTGTCCGGCTCATGGTCTTTAACCATTTAGCCTTCTTCGTTGTGATACTTTTTACCTGGACTGTGTTTCCAGCTACTTGATGATTCTTAGATGTGGAATATATAAGTCCTCAAGGGCCTCTTTTGAGTCAAATCCCCCATTCAGGTCCTAAATATTTTCATCTCTTTTCTAGGTATACTAGGCTGGATTTCTCAGGGGAAAATAATCAAGAAAAGGATTTATGAGAATTTAATTTAATCTGGAAGAATTTTCAGAAAAACAATAGGAAAGTGGGAAGTGGGAATAAAAGAGGTCACACAAGGGCATGGTATCAAAGTCTTGGGACTGGAAGTGTTGGTTAAGCCCCATAAGTGAGCTCAAGTGAAAACATAGATTACACAGAGGTGAGTAGGTAATCTGGCTCCCTGAAAGTACTGAAATTATTCCAAGCAGCAAGATACTGGCTGTATGTTTGGATGATGGGTGATCCTAGGTACTTGAAGCTCTCTCTGTACTAAGGCAAGGTAGCTGTGACATCCTGAGGGAAAGCTTCGTACTGAGAATCATTGATACTAGCTGTTATTAGTGTGGCATACTTGGAATTTACATACAATAGTAGATCCTAAGCGTTCTCACCACACATGTAAAAAGGTTGACTATGAGAAATGATGAATGTGTTAGTTATATTCACTTTGTCAGTCATTGTACAATGTGTGTATATGTGATCCTGGTAACATTGGTGGCATCCTTCATAGCAGTAGTACTAATATTAAAGAATTTCCCTGAACACAGTACTTTGCCCTTTGTACTTCCACCCTCATCTCATTTAGTTGAGTAAGGATTATTATTTTCCATTGACATATGGTGAAGATGAATCTTATTTAACACATGTGCATATATACACAGACATAGGCATAAATATCTTTAAATTATGTTTAACCATTCATGATAATTGGTCTTTCCATGAAAGCGGCCATTTAATGGTATTTATACAAATGTATTTGTGCTATAGTGCTTCAAAACAGCAAAAACATCCTTGATAAAATGTAGTTTTATTTAAACGTTTTAAATCTCTGCTGAGTCATGACAGCTCAGTTCTCAGAAGTTTGCAAGGGTGGATTGCGTAGAAAACCCCACAGGAGTGAGGAGAGATGCTTGTCTCTCCTTGGGAGAACGGAACATTTCTAACAGCACTTGATAGTTGTGGTTCCCTTGCTTATTAGAACCTCTTCTCAATAATATCACAGCCACTGTCGATTTGCAATTACACATGTAAACAGCTGAGTAAAGAATACCTGGATTTCTGCCATATGTTGCTCTCTCTTCAGCTCCTGCTGATCATTCGAATCTCTCACAGCAAGTTATGGATCAGAATTGGATGTGGATATAATGGACCTCAGAGTTCCTCATTCATCAGTTGCTAGAATGAGGAAAGATTTGAGAAACACCTAAATTTCTGACATCCATTGAATCTGACATGTAAATAAAGCAAACTGTAGCAACCAGTATCATATTCAGCTCCTTCAGCCATTAATGCATCACTTTCTTTCATGGGAAAAGAGGACAGTGGGATCTTGCTTCATGATTTCTGGAACCCCAGCCTACCTTTATTTTATATGAGTTAAGACGTTTTGGTTGCCTGGATACAGCTGAGCTTGTGAAAAAATGTCACTGAGTTGCTGTCATGATGGCCATTTTATTACCATGATTTCTAAATGGATAATCTGTGAAAATGCTTCTAGTTTTAATTATGCCCCTGCAGGAAAAGACCTGTTCTCCTTGGTTCGTTCCAATGACACATCCAGCTACTCTGATATTTTTACAATGGTTGGCAGATGCTTTACTGCAAATGATATCCATCCTCCAGAAAGAATTAGTTAACTTCTAATATCATTAACCTAGGGATATGTATTCTGCCCACTCCTTGTCTTACTGTAGATTTCTTCTCTTGGGGCATCAAACTTCCTTTAGCTTTTCATCCCATTTTCCTCTAATTCTGTTTCAAGAAGGAAGCAATCAACAACAATAAATTGCTTCCACCGTGTTCCACATATGGAAATCAGTCTTTGATGTTTCATAAGAAATGGGTGTCAAATGGAGAGCAGGCAAAGATGCACAATTTCCTCTATTTTGTGCTTCAGCAAGAAAAAGGTGATATTGTGCCGGTGTGCCTGTAATCTATCTTATTATTACCATAATCCATTGAGTATGTATCTCATGCTGGTAGCATTACCTGTATTGATCCTGATTCTCAAAACAACTTTTCAAGGAAAGGATCATCATCTTCACTCACAGTCACCCAAGAGTTAAATTGGTTAAGTGCCATAGTTCAGTGGCAACAGTGAGATTCTGATCAGGTTTCTAGAATCCTAACCTTTTCTTATTTTCATCATTGTAATGTTTGCTAAATATAGAGCAGTAGGCCTGTATACTCTCCAAACTTCAACTTCCCCAACTCCCTTTAAAAAAAGTTTTTAAAAAATTTAGAAAGCTATAAATTTCTGCAAAATAGCCACTAGGAATCACTGTATACACTGATATCCTGGGAGGCTACTTTCTGTAGACCATTTTGTTTCTTTCCCCACATGCAAATATGTATTTGGTTAATACTTGCTAACCAAAGCCTGTGCATAAAATTTTAGGAAAAAGCTCCATATTATGTTGCAGTGCCTATACTTAGGGATTTCTTTTTCATTTAAAAAAAAATTTATTTTCAGGAATTTAAGATAATTTTATAGTATTAGTAAAATACATAAACTCTAACATTTTTTTTCTTTCTGCCTTTTTCTCTTCTCCAGCTCATCCTGTTACTCTCCCTCCTTATGATATTTAGCCATTATCATCATCTTTTTTCTTCATTATCATCATGAACTCTAGTTGAGCACAAATGCCATGTGAGTACCATGCTTCTTTTTGTCCTAGCTACTTTATTAAGATGAGAGAGATTAAAACATATATATATATATATATACACATATATATATATATACATATATATATATATACATATATATATATATATTTTTTTTTCCACCCAAGATAACAGACCTAGAAAGTGGCTGAGCAGAGATTCAAACCCCTGAATTACTTTTGAATCTTGGCCGTAGTATCACAAGAAAGTGGGCCTAGGCATCATTTAATCCTAGATGATCCTTTGTTCTTGAAAAATTGAGCCTTTGAGAATTTAAGAGACAAACTCAAGCATCAAAGCAAAACAGCAGTACAACAAAGAATAAAACCCTGGCTGCCTGATTATGAGGCCAAAACTTTTCAGAAGGAACTTAATGGCACTCCTGCCAATGTATCACATAGATTTTCTGCCACTTCCTCTTCATTTTAGGAATTCAAATATGTGAGTCAGGTCATCTAGCATGTGATATACTCCACACTTTGATGTGTTTTGTAACTACATGGAAACTCCACTTTTAATTAACTAACAGTGATTATTGTATCAGTTATTCTAACTTTTTACAAACAACTTGGACCAAAAATTTGACTATATGAGCATGAAATCAGAAAAATTAAATTTCTATTTAGATAGAGATTCATCTAAACTGCCAGTTCACTATCAAAAAGTAAAAGTATCCCTTTCTAAGACTTAGCTTGAAATCAGTATTAAAAACTACCTGTAACTTTTGTTTCATATATTTGTCTTACCTCTGTGAAATTGTCTGATCACCTGAATGATAATAAAACAAAATAAATCTTAAGTTTAACTGTTAAGATTTTGTCAGACATGATAAATATTTTAATACATCTTAAAATTTGAACTTTTGCAAGATTTAGGATTTCCTTTATAAGCAAAAATATATTATAGTCATACTCTTTTTAGTAAACACAGATATATATGAATCTGACCAGAATTAACATGTGTTTATTTTTACTTCTTAACACTAATTTTTTAGGGGAGATTAAGTGTGAATTTTACAAACAGTGATGCTTCCTAACATCACAGCATTATTTGTGGACTATTAATTGTATCTACTGCTTAAGGGTAGTAAAAGGAACAGAAAATGCATAGGCCACTCAGAATATGACCGGTCAAAAAATAAAGATAATCTAGATTTGAAATTGTAGCATGATAACCACCAATAGGAGACATATTTACTATGTAGCAAGATGAAGTAAAGGAAAGAGAATACATGTGTTTTGAAGTTGAGAGATCTATTTCTCCAATGATTGTTCATCTTTTGGTAAGGTTATTAATTTCTGCAAGCCTTTAAATATCTTCATTAGGCATTTACAGAGCGATTGCAATGCCTCCCTTATAGTTTCACTCTGTAAATTCAAGATAATTGTAGTAAAGTTTCTAACCAAAGTTCTCACAGTGGGAACTCATTAAAGAGGGTGATGTTATATCACCTTGTGATTGATATTTGCATAATAATGGTATTACAAGATCAGGTTTGGTGTCCAGTGGGTTAAGAAATGGGCAGAGAAAAGCCAATGTTTTAAAGGTTTGAGAGTCTTGGTTATGTCTCCTTTTTAGAGTTTGGGCAGACAATTGATATCTAAAAAAGTCCAAACGTATTTATTTTATGTATGGACTATAGTCTTATTGGTGTTAATCAAATTGAAAACACTTCATTATATTTTAAGGTATTACAGTAATAAATCTATGATTGATAAAACCATGGCTGTTACAGAGAATAGTCAGGGAATAAATTGAGCTAAAAATGAATGGCCCTCAGCAGGTTATCTAATCTTTGAAAGATCAAAAGCAGGACAGTATGTTTAAATATTATGAGGTGGTTTGGATGTATGATCTATGCCAATATTCTCATGTTCTGATTTCTAGATTGCATGTCACATGACACTAATAAAAATAATATGTGTACTTTTTATGCGTATGCAAACACATAATCAGTCTTTGGAAAATACTAATTGCTATTAGAGTTATTAGCTACTAACTTTACACATGTGTCTATTTATATTCCCAAAATAGTAACATTAGAACAGAATATCACGTTAATAGTCCATATCTTCTGTTTGTCAATATGACAACAGTCATATACCCAAAAAGCAAAGTTCTTAACATTAGTAAAGAAAAAGAAAAAAGAAAAAAAAAATAAACTGAAAGTTACTACTAGTGTCACCATCAATGAATCTGTTTGACCCAACACAGTATAGGATAGTAAGTCTATTTACATATAGCCTAATGGTTGGCTCAGAAATCAATTGTCCTCCTGAATCTCAGACCTGCTTATGGTATAACTGATTCCTGATATTAAACTTCACACACACACACACACACACACACACACACTCACACTCACACACTCACTCACTCACTCACTCATGTACATGCACACACACATCATTCAGTTCTTGTAGAAAGTATTATGAGCTTGTACTTTAAGTCAATAATTTGATCCGTTTGGGTTTTCAAATATAAATTAAAAATTGAATACTTCTAGATATGACTTCATTGTTTCCAAAGTTGATGGTTCTATTACATTAGAGTAATCCTCATGTTTTCTTTTTATTTCTCTTTCCATACATAAATTACTTTACAGCTTTAATAATTAAAAGTAAGGTTTTTGAGCATGCTGTTTTGTTTTCTACTTTGCTGTATCAATTGTCTCTTAAGTTAGTAGAAAGTAAACCCTTTAGAAAAAAACAAGTGAGGGAGAATTTATTGAGAACTCATAATGTGCCAGGCATGGAAGAAAGACATGTAACAATGATGATTTCCTTGTCTTCTCAGTCATCCTGTGAGATGGGTATAATTTTGCTCACTTGACTAATGAGGAAGCTGAGGCCCAGAGAGGCTATCTTGAACCAATAAGTGGCAGCAGAGCTGAGCTTTGAACATGAACTTAACGCTTGCCAACCTCAGTGTTTCTCCCTTATTCTTTTAGATATTAGAGACGTTACTCCTTTTCTATTTAACTTGTCAGTCATATAGAATGCCTAGCCCTGTTTTTTTCATATAGGGCATCAATAAATGTCAGTTAATGGTGACAAAACAAGACTGGGTCAATGAAATCACCATTAAAGCTTGGCTTTGTTTTATTGGTGAAGTTAATGAGAAACCAGAGTGAAAAAAAAATCAATGTATCTGCTTTTCTCTGAATGAGAAACTCATGTGGGAACTTGGCAGTCATACAGAAGAGATTCTTTTACTGGTAGATGTAGTAGTGGTTTTCCTGTAGGGCCTTCTCTCTTATTTCTTTCATCAGTAACACCAAGCTATCCGGACATCATCATCATCGACATCAGTTGCTGATGCTGATTCCTTCCTTATGATTAAGGTCACTCTACTGAAGGTCACTAGAAATGCCCTTCTGGTCCAGATTATCTGGTAACCTTTTTGGAAATTCTCTCTCGTATCTTAATGGTCTTCAGGTTACTGTTGTTGAAAAACTGACTTTCCTGTAAAAGTGAAAGAGTTGGTATTTATTGCCAAAACCATCAACACATTGGATGTCTTTACTTGTGATTTATTTTGAAAGATAAGACCTTTTTTTAGAAAGTGCTGCAAATATCACACAAGCTGATACTTCTTCAAACATAAATACATACACACATGCACACAGATACACAGACAGACACGAGAGAAAGAGAAAGAGATTGAGAGAGATACAGGTTTTATTACTGACACCACTTAAAATTTCATAGATTCAACCATGTAAAAAATTTAAGCAGTGCAACTTTTTCCAAACTGATTAAAATTGTGATATGAATACATAAGAAATATATCTTTGCACATAGGATTTTATTCTATTTCTGGAATAAGCTTGAATTCTCACAAAGTCAGTATAATTACAAAGAAGGCATATATGAATGTATAGGACTATGATTACACATAAACTTTGAGATTTCTGAACAGCACGTGCACAAATCTTTATGCAGCAACACAGGCGAATTATCTCTTACAATGAAGTGGGAAGACAAGGACAAGTTAATCATCAAAGAGTAAGTGAAGCAGCTCATCTCTCATCAAAGGATTCAAGCACTTTTGCCATATGTGCTCTGAAAAGTTTAGTAATATCTAATTCTGAGCTCACTAAGTTAAGCACCATGAACCTCAGAGACCCAGGCATTAAGGCCATAAAATTTTCTTTATCTGTTCTCTCGTTTTGCTGTTTTAAGTAGTCCAGCAGTACAGAAGAAAGTATACTATAGTGGCCAGGACTCTGCAGTCAGACTCTGAAGAGCTCACACTCTGAAGTCAGAACAAACTTTATGACATCTGTCAGCTATTTGTCAGTATTTTAATCTCATCACTTGGAACAATATCTCCTTCTCAGCAAAACACTTTCCAGAATATCCCTTTGCCAAATATACATGAGTTAAATTCCAAACTTGTTATATCTCTGGATCTTAGTTTTTTTTTTGGTTTGTTCTGTATTAGAGATGAATAATGGTATTTACCTCACAAAATGAGTGAGAAATTAGACAAGAATATCAATAGAATTTAATTGGATCTAATACAAAAAGAATGCTGTAATAAATTTATCTAAAGGTATAATGTCCTACCTCAGAAGGTAGGAAACCTCTGTCAATAGAGTTATTTTAGAAGTTAAATATTTATTGTGTGTGGATAATCTGGAGAAAAAAAATTACATATGGCAGAGCAAGGGGAAAGCAAAGTTTCAATGCTAAGATGAAGTTGAATTCAGTCCTCATGGGTTTGGATCTGGAGCACTAGTCAAGTCTACGAGGCAATCATAGGAAATTCCTGTGCTATCCTTTTCCTATGAAATCAACTGGAATGATTTTTAAGTCCTAATTTTAATCTTAGTCTCATAGACTTTTGAAGCTGGAAGGAACCTTAGAAATTATCTAGGCCAGGTTCTACAGAGAGGTTTCACCAACATGGCTGCCTGGGATGGGGAGCTGGAAAGAAGCCTGAGATTATATCCTGGCTCTGCAGAGAGTGGAGCCTGATACTGCACGTGAGAGTGTCTGCTCCATTACTGACATCTGCTATGCACAAGGGATCAGAGTAGTAGGATGAGTGAAAGGTTTATGTGCATGTAGCAAGTAGCCCAGAATGTGCTGCTTCCTCACCTCGTAACTGAAGCTAGAAAATGCCAGAGTTTCCCCAACAACAACCAAGTCAAGAAAGAAGGCATTGAGTTTTATCAGTGATGTGTAGTAAACAAACTGTCTCTTTGCAACATTTCTGTCTGCCTTTTGTGAGCCCTTTCTTCAGTTCATATAACCCATATATACAAAGATTGACACAAATGCTAATTGTTTGGCTGATTCTGTAGTAATACCACTTATCTGGCACTTACAATGTGTTCAGCTCTGTTCTAATTATTTTCTATATTTAACTCATTGGATCTTCATAATAACTTCATGAAGTTTTCACTTTCTACAGTTTTATTTTGAAAACTCACATTTTACAAATGGGGAAAGTAAACTCAACAAGGTTGCATATCTCACCTAATGTCCTGTGACAGGCAGCAGAGCTAGGATTTGATCCCAGGCAGCCCAGACCCAGAGTTCAGGCTCTTAACTATAGTTTGCCTTTATGAGATGCTTGTTCCCCTCACAAATAATTAATGACAGAGCCTCTTCATAATACCTTCAGGATGTCTCTGCATGTACTGGGAAATTCTTCTGAACTTTTCAGTGCTGTACTATTCTTTCAACACCTTAAGTATCAGAGAAAGAAGTGTGTACGAACCACTCAGAAAAGGCTGGTTGTTGTCAAAATAGCTTTAAGAAATAAAGAGAAATAAAATTCCCAGCTTCTTCAAGCCAAATAAAGAGTTTCTTTCATGAGAAAATAAGACAAATGAGGACAAAACCAATCCTAAAATTTGTTTAGACTTAATGATAGGAGACATTGGCAGAATAGTGTGGACCCTCTCTCCTTTTAAATTCACTCATCTTCACAGGGAGAACTCCTTTTTGACCTGCTGCACTATGAAAATTATTTTTTTGGAAGTTCTTTAAAGAAATTAGCAAAATAAGCTGTTTACAATAAAGCATTTTCTTTATAAAGGACACATGCCTTAACCACAGCAGTCCTCCAAATTGTATGCAACATACTAATTACAAAGGAACCCAGGTTTTGTTAAGTATAGGCTTTTAATGAAAGAAACACAGTCATAAGACTAACTGCAGCTGTTGAGGAAAAAAAATAAAATGTTGAAATAATAGGGTGAACTGGGAAAGAATGATAGGACTAAATCTGCTTACAATAAGATTTGTGGACCTGTGCCAGCAAAATCAAAGGGAGGAGGGTTCTAAATCTTGTTTTACCATTTGAGGACAGTGTATGTGTGCTTACATGGAAATATACAATCTTCAACTTTACCCAGCATCAGTTGGCAAGTCAAACTCAAGCCACTTAAGCCTAGAATAAAGAAATCCTCCTTATTCAAAGAACAAGGGTATGAGAAGTCAAGAACACTGTATTATAACAAGAATCATAAAGAATTTTTAAAAACTGTATTCTGAGCAGAATGCCTGAAGGACCTGTAAAGCACAGGAGGAACACAAATGCCAACAGATGGAAGGGACATGAAATAACATTCATGGAAGAGGCAGGAAGGATTAAAAAAACGATACAAGGCCAGAGGGGTTTACTTGCAATGACAATCTAAGCTTAGATGAGAATCCTCTCTCCACTTTTGTCTCCCACTGTTAAAACTATCTTAGAGCCCACTATACACACTTTAATATTTCCCTTCCCCTACTTCTCACCTTCAGAGTATTTGCCATTATCAGAAATTTCTTGTTAGTGTCTATAATTATTTGACAATTAATTGCTTCCTCTCCCACTAGAAACTAAACTTAGTGAGAGGTAGAACTTTGCCTGTTTTATTAAGTACATATTCTTAGTGTAGAGGACAATGTCTAGAACATACTAGATTTGGGATGAAATTTTTTATTTTTATTTTTTTTAATTCTGGTGACATTGGTTAATGAAATTCAGTGTTTCAAGTGTACAATTCAACTGTAAGCTATATATATTTTGCATAGTATGTTCATTGTCCATAGTTAGATTCCTTTCTGACACTACATATTTGACCCGTTTTACTCCATCTACTTCCACCCTTCCTCCTACTCTCTGGCAACCACTAGTATATTGTCCATATCCATGAGTCTCTCTTTACACATTTCTTTGTTGGTTATAGCTTTATATCCCCCATATAAGTGATATCATGTGGTTTTCAACTTTTTCTGTCTGGCTTATTTTGCTTACTATGTTTATCTCAAGGTCCATCCATGTTGTTGCAAATGGCAGCATTTCATCTCTTCTTACAGCTGAGTAATATTCCATTGTCTATATGTACCACATATTCTTTATGCAGTCATCTATTTTAGGATACTTGGTTGTGTATTTTGATTTCCCTAATAGATAGCAATGTTGGGCATCCTTTCATATGTTTGTTGGCCTTTTGTATGTCTTATTGGGAGAAGTGACTATTCACGTCCTTGGAGCATTTTCTAATTGGATTATTTTGTTGTTGTTGATATTGTTGTTGTTATTGTCATTGAGTTGTATGAGTTCTTCGTATATTTTGGATATTAGGCCCTTATCAGAAGTGTTGCTTGCAAATATATCTTTTCATTTGGATGGTTGTCTCTTTACCTTGTGGATGGTTTTTTTTGGTTGTTGTTGTTGTTGTTGTTTGCTGTGCAGAAGCTTTTTAGTTTGATGTAGTCCCATTCATTTATTTTTACTGTTACTTCTCTTGCCTTTGAGATCAAATTTATAAAATCTCCCTTAAGTTCAAGGTTAATGAATTTAGTTACTATGTTTTCTTCTATGCAATTTATTATTTGGGATGAAATATTTTAAATGAATAAACATCCCTCACAGGAATGGTCCCCTTTATAAGGAGATATAGGCTCTTCATTATAAAAAGAACAAGATTATGAGGCAAGAGCTTGGCAGTCTTGAAGGAACTAGAGCCAATGAGTAGGATAATATCTTCTGGATAAGGCAGAATCCCAGGTGCCAGTCATGGGGAAGAAGACACAGATGGGTCTCATGGTAGGTGGATCGGTTGCTCACTCTCTTCTTCCAATTAGTTATTATTTAACAAATATTGAGTAACTACTATGTGATACATATGAGACATTAGTTGGACAGTTGTTGGACAATAAATAATGCCCAATCACTCTATTAAAAAAAACTTGTGGTCCAGAAAGAAACACAAATGAGTGACAGGGCAACTGCAGGGCAGAGGGAGAATGCAGATGGCATTGGACAGGGACAGATACTGGGGAGGCCACTTGAGCTACGTTATTAAGGCTTTTCTAAACTTTCGATATCAGGTAAGACTTTAGAACATGAATCATGGACTAAAGACCATTTATGAGCAGAAGAATCAGTTATCTGAATTATGGAGAATTAGGGAATGGAGTTACAAAATAAGAAGACATTTTCCTTTTTTCTTTGCATGGGTGTGGAGATAGTGTAGGGTGAGTTGGAAACCTTTCTAAAGCCTAAAGCTGTGCTTTGCAAAATGGTAGTCATTATTCATATGTAGCTATTTTAATTAAATCTTAATTTAATTTTAATCAGATTATAACTTTTTCTCATTTCAAGTGCTCAACAGCCACATATGGCTACTAGTTACCATACTGGAAATCACAAGCATAGACCATTCTCATCACCACAGAAACTTCTACTGGACAATGCTGGTCTAGAGAATATTGCCTATTCTCTGCTTCCCTTTCCTTGCCTACATCAAGGTCAAGTGACCAGTTCTTCATGGCTCATGGCACTCAAAACTCTCTAACATCATTTATTCATTGCTTAAATCATTTACTCAATTTTTTCTAAAGAGGCTATTATTTTCCATTACTGTTCTATGGGTTGGGTATCCAAAAATGAATAGGCCTTTGAACATACATCTTGTCAAAGAAGCAAAAAATAAATAAGTAAATATATCTAGAAACAGTATACTTTTAGGTAGTGACATACAGTCTAAAGAAACTTTAGTTGGTTCAAATTAATTCAAGTGTAGCCATCCCGTGTCCTGATATCTTCTTCCTAGAGGTGATATCAGTAGTACTGAAATTAAAATCTTTATCTTGCAGTCTGCTTCTGTCCTATAGGGCATTTCTTCCAAGAGCCTGGACATTATACTTTTTCAAAGACCATATTTTCCAGTCCAAATAACAGAGCAAATCATCTTTAAAATGCTTGTATTTTTATTTTCTAGATTTGTGAATATATTGATAGAAAGTATGACAAAGGAATAGGGTTTTATTGAAAAAATGTGTATGTTTAAATATTTAGGAGATTATCAGTAATGAGACTGATACTCTAAAGTGTACTGCATTGCCAGCATTCTTTTGGATACTGTATTCAATAAATTTCTTAAGATATTCAATACTTTATTATAATACAAGCTTTGTGTTAGATGATTTTGTCCAACTGTAGCCTTGAATTATGTTTTTAAATATATGTTTGCTATACACCATTTTCAACTTAACATGAATTAATCAAGATATAATAACCCTATTGTAAATCAAGGAGCATCTGTACTAGAAAAATACTGTGGTGTTTATGGGTACAATCTCTGTAGACAGGTTCAGGACTATATATCACAGGTTCAGCAGTGTGAACTTAGACAATGCTTTATGTTTAAATTTCTTTATCTTTAAATAGGAATAATAATAGTACTGACTTCATATAGTTGTGTAAATCGAATGTGTTAATATATATAAAATATATAGAATCTGCCTTTTACATGAGCTATTATTAGTATTCTAATATTCTCTCCAGTTTTTGGATCAGAGTATGTACATAAAAAATATGTTGAATGGAGAAAGAAAGAAAAAAGAGGGAGAAAATAGAGGGAGAGGGAGGGAGAAAGCACACAGGAGAGAAAAGAAAAAACGAGAGAAAAGATTCGCTGAGAGCACCTAGAAGAAAACAGATATTCAGTTATGAAGAACAACCGCACTTTCTACTCACAAGCAGAAAAGCTTGGCTCTAAAAATGATTGGTGCATTTCTTTTTCAAAAGGAACTAGCAACAAAGTTGATTTATATTTAAAAAAAAAATAAAGAAAAAAAAAGCTGCCAGGATCTTATCCAAATAAATACATTTGGAAAAGCATCCATCTCTCTGCTATGTGAAAATAATGAAAAGATGTGCAGCGATGACACATTTCAAGAATAAATTTGAAGAGAATTGTTTCATACAATTTCACAAAGGGACCTTAGGGAAGGAGAGCCTATTCGGTAATTAAACCACTTGTCACCCTCCCTCATTGGCAGATCTATGGAGATGTCACTTCAGGGGATTTGATGACTGCTCTCCCATGGGAGCACTTTGCTTCAGGGAATCTGAAGCTTTACTTAAAGAGGTCATTTGCTCCAAAGATTCAAAGAGTGATTACAGCAGTGACAGGTTTTCTTGTTATTGTAAGACATGTGGCACACCTTTCATTTATGCACATATCAAGCCAAGGTGGATTTGTTCTGTGGATGTAGGTATATTCTAAATGTTTCAGAATAAAGATTTCAGATATTTATATTTTTTAAATGAAGAGGAAAGAATGGAAACTGGTGCTATTTTTATGTTCTCCGAATCCAGCCGTCATTCCTGATTAAAATTAATGTGTGTGGAGGACAAAAGGAGAGACCTTTTTGGTGTGAGTACAGTTATTTGAGAAGTGCTGCAGGGTCTACTACTGTAGAGTGTGAATCTGGAGATCAGAGTGACAAAACCACCTGTCTGGTTGTGTGTGGATGGGGCATAGAAGTAGATAACACAAACATACAGCATCAAAGAGGGAATGATGAACCAGGTAAGAAAAGAAAGGGACAGTAGTCAGAACAGATAAGTAGGAGGTCATATTTTCTTTCTCAAGGTTAAGGGTAAGAAAGGGCAACATCTTCATTTTGTTTTTAGCAGGTAACCGAGATGCACACAAGCCGGCAGCAGGTGCATTGTCAGAGACAGACCCTGTGTTTGCACTTCTCTGACCTCATCCATTTTACTTAATAAAGAAATAGTTGACAGTACTGGTATTACAGGGGGATTGGAATATCTAACCTTGGAGCAATCCAAGCCTGATATTTAGCACTTTGGAAAATGTACTTAGACACTCTCTACCTTAGTTTCCTCATTTTGTAAAAGGGCAATTAATAACCTAAAAGGTTATTGTGAAAGTAAATAAATAATGTTTTGTAAGTACTTACCACAGAATCTGACACAAAATAACCCCTCTTAAATAATGTTAGTTGCTATGACCACCACCACTATTCGAATATCTACCACTATTCGAATGTCTACCACTTTATGTAGCAGTCTTTTCTCCTGTACTTATATAGGTGGCATTATACAAATATGTATTTTTTTCTACTATAGTCTATGAACTGTGTGTTCAAGAACTGACAACTTATGTGAAATATGCCCTTTATGACATTGAAAAAAGTTCATCAAAACAGTGAAATGCACATTATGGGATTTTCATTAGTATAAATTTTATTTCAAAATTCTAACATAAATGGAAAGCCAAATGAATGTTTACAGAGGCCAGTGAGAGGAATAGGTGAGAAAAACAAAACAAAACAAACAACCAAAAAAAACCTGAGTAATTAGAGAATTTTTCATATAGGAAGATTTTTAACCCACTATAATCAGGAGGCACTATGTTTTTCATTTCTCAGAATGGGTATGTCCAGATACATACATTTGCGCTTACCCAGTCAGATGGTACCCACTTTGAAAAAGAGCTAGTTTATGTTAGAGAGAAAGTCTGGGGCCAAGGAACATTACAAAGGATACAAATCTGTGGGAAGATAAAAAATTTAAGGGAGAACCTTGCAGCCCAACTGTTACAAACCAACTTTATCTCAGCATGACATGCTAAATCATTACTTCCATATCTAATACACCTCCTCTGGGCACCTCTGTGCCCCTTATACCGCTCAGTGCACACCTCTATCAAACCATGAGCCATGTTGCTTTGTAGGAGCTAGTTACATATGGGTTTTTTCCCTGTACTTTTAGCTCCCAAAAGACAAATAGAATATATAATTAGGTTATTTATAGTACTTGCAGAGCCTTGGGAAAATAGTTGTGGAAAGAAGATAATCTCTCATCCACATTATGAGCTGCATTGATCACAAATGCAAAAATGACATGTAATATGTCTTAATGAGTATTTCTAAAACAAAGGGGATGGTGGTAGATTCCTTTAAAATATGTCAGAAAATGCTAAGATTGTAGTTTTCCTTTCTTTGACTAAGAAGTTAAATATGGATAATTTGTAACCTGCAAAATATTCCTGCCAGTATAGGGATGGAGAATAGATATATTACATTTTTCTGAGTAAGCAAGCATTACCTTGGGTCATTAGAGTTTGACCTGACATGTAACCTTGTATAAAAGTTGTCAAAATTCATTGTAATATTAAATCAGTTAGTGATTAGAATTGAAGTTAAATCTAAATCACATATATTTGAGGTTTTTTGATTCTCCTGAAATTGTAAATCTGAAAATTTATAAAAGACACTCATCCTAGGTTGTATAGATCATTAATTGATGATTAAATTTAAAAGCATACATCTGTTTATCAAACAATCTATGACTTCTTATAATACCTATGGAACACAAGAGGGATCTTAATTTCTATTAACTTGTAGAGAACAAAAGGACAACTACATTCTAACATTTTTCTTATTCAGGCAATGAAAGCAATAAACTTTGCTTTTCTTTCTGTCAAGGACAAAACATGAAAAGGCAATGCATTTGTATCAGGGCGCTGATGATATTTATAACCTCAGCTACTTTTAGATTGCCTTCATTATAATTTTATCCTCAATTATCCTTTATTAGATTATGTTTAAAAATTTAAGCTAACCTCATTATTTTGGAGAGAGGCAGGACATGAATCCTATATTAATAAGAAGAAATATGATGGCTTAAAGAATTTTCTTCTTTTCAGAATGAACTTCATTTTTTCCTACCTTAAACATAAACAATACACATTTTAGTCAATGTGCATTTAGTACAGAAACAGCTGCTTTCTTAAGTACAGAATATGTTTGCTTTATATTTTTTATTTTTATTTAAACTATTTAGCTCTTTAATTTCCTAATATAAATCTATAAATATAGGACCTGAAATCTTCATTATTAAATAATAATCAAAAGGACATTTGAAAAAAATACATCTAACAATATATCTAAAAGAAAATAATTTTATTCTATTTATATATATTTATAATTTTGTCATTCTTATAGTGTATTAATCTGTCAAAACTATATTGAGACTGCTTAAAATCTTGTTTCTATCAATCTACCTAGTTATTTAAAAGTTCTAATTTTTAAATCTACTGGCATCCTATTTAATAATGGTGCATAAAGTTTTATAAGTGTTATATCATTGTTGGTTTCTACATTGTTGGTTTCTACAAGTTTTACAATACAGTGCTTTTTTAATCATTTGTTTTTCCAAATATAGTTTTGCATAATTTTTCTCATTGCAATTGCCTAAAAAATTTTTAAACTTTTAATGCTCTTTACATTTTTATTTTGTCTCTTCCAAGAAAATTTGACTTAAATATTTTTATCAAATCTCAGTCTTAGAATTTAGATTTATGTTTATTTAAATAAATGTTGTAATTGATGTACCACTATCATTTCAGTTTTCATTGTTTGTATTATATTTTGACTATCTTACATTTTTGTTAATATGAATGCCTTTTTTTACATCTTCTTTGGTTGCTGTTTACCTCTTCATAAATTTGAAGATAGTTTACACATTTTTATTTTATTATTAATAGTGATTATCAGTACATTTTTGTAAAATAATAGTCAGAATTAATTTAATTTTCAAAATTAATATTTGATTATATATTTCCGTTTCTTCTATATGCCTTGCATAATTTATTAGGTGGGTAGTGGCCATACAGCTTATCTTAACCAAGTAGGCTTTGGAATCAGATGTGTGTTTTGATCCAACTCTGTTAACTACACCTTGGGTGAATTATTTATTCTTTTTTAACCTTTTTCACTTGAATGATGTTGATAAACTGACCTACCTTACAGGGATTTTGGAGGAATAAAGTGGCATATTAATCACTAAATGCACAAAATAGCATACACAAAGCTTTTAATGATGAATCATTATTATTATAACCTTACTTAACATCATATTTAACATCACCATATTTTTTTCTTCTCATTTCCTTGATTCTAGCTTAGTTTTTAAAAATATTATCAGGAATTTAAAATCACTTTTATACTTTTGTTTTCTTTGTAACCTTGAAAAAACTTGTTTTTCAATATTTTCATTTCTCCACAAGAGCCTCTTTTCTTCCTACATCTGCACAAATAAAAACTGTGCAACGTTAATTCTTGAAGACCAGGAGTATGATTAAATTTCTCTTAAATGAAGCTTATTTTTTTCTCTGTCTCAAATATCAGGCACTTGTAGCTTTATAACATTATGTGCCTATATGTGTCAGTCAAATCTGCAACTTCGCTCTAATATACATATGATTTTTAAAAAATTTATCTACTTTTCTCTCATTAAATTGGGACATTGTAAATAAAGATGAGTAAATATAAAATTCTGTTATTTTTTCTCATAATTTACTTAAAAGAAAATTAATAATTTAAAGTGAAAATCATGGTAATGTATCTTAAGTTTTATAATAATAAACTATTATATAGAAGAAAACAGAATTGAAAGGGTAAATGAAACTATATCGTAAGAGTAGTACATTTGTAAAGCGTGAAGCAGGAAGGGGAAAGTGTCATGGTGAAGCGTAGAGCATAAGAAGATACAATAATCTTGAATGAGTTAAAGATGCATTATTGTTAGACCTAGATAAGAAGCCAATAGAGAAACTAGAACAGAACACTAAAACGTTTTTCTTTATTAGCCCGAAGAAGCCATTAAAGGAGCGACAGGAAAACAGAATCATAACAGATTGAAAACATTAGGGTGGCTAATTCCCAGACATATTAATAATTTTATTAAAAGCAAGTGGACTAAATGCCTTAAAAAAAAGGACAGAGATTCTAAAA
Organism: Macroglossus sobrinus; assembly: GCA_004027375.1. NCBI lineage: Eukaryota > Metazoa > Chordata > Mammalia > Chiroptera > Pteropodidae > Macroglossus > Macroglossus sobrinus. The sequence goes on along the minus strand of PVKZ01003887.1, from coordinate 12,322 downwards.
ATAGTATTTTTAAAAGGGAGTATTTAACTATGCTATCTATAAGAAATGCCTTTTATATTTAAAAACCCAGATAAATATCAAATAATGAAAAGTAACTATGCAAACAGTAATGATAAAATAAAAACCCTCCATGACTGTATTAATAAATGACAAACCAGACTTTATAAAAGAATACTAAGAGAGACAAATAGAAAATTACTTAATGATACATGAATCAATTCACCGGGAAGACAATACAATTCTAAATAGCTCTTTACCTGATAAAAGGTAATCAAAATTCACTAAGCAAGCTGTCAGAACTAAATATATATATATATTTATATATATATATATATATATAGAGAGAGAGAGAGAGAGATTTTTATACCCTTGTTTCAGCAATTAATGGAACTAGTTGCCCCTACTTGACCTAATTGATGTGTACAGAACATTACAGTCAACATTCACAAAATACATATACTTTTCAAGAGCCAATTTAATACTGTTCAAGATAGACCATATGCTTGCCCATAAGATAAGTTTAAATACATTTTTTTTAAAAATCAAACTCTTATAGAGTATTCTCTGTGAAATTTTGGTAGAAATCAGTAACATTAAAATACTTCCAAAATCTATAGATATTTGCAAAGCAAATACAAATTTGTAAATGCTTCATAAGTCAAACAAGAAAATACAACTATTTTGAACTACTTGAAAATGAAAAGACTAGCCTACTAAAATCTGAGATGTAGCTATAACAGTTCTTAAAGTGAGAATTATAGCTTTAAATGACTAATAGAAAAGAAGAAATGTTTCAAAATAATTACCTATCATCTTTCACCTTAAGAAGCCAAAATAAATGCCCAAATAGTAAAATGCTAGAAATAATAAAAAAGCAAAACAAAACAAAACAAAACACGATGAAATAGAAAATAAAACTAGTAATAAGAATTAGGAATGCCAATAGCTGGATCTTTGAAAAAATCAATAAAACTAATAATTAGTAAGAAAAACAGAGAGAAAAAATTACCAATATCAAAAATGAGAGTGACTAAATCAGTGTTTATCCCACAAGCATGAAATGATAGTAAAGAAATATTATGAACCACTTTGTGTTAATGCATTCTACAAGGTAGATGTAAGAAGAAATTTCTTAAGATCAAGTTACCAAAACTGATGAATTAGAAGATCTGAATGTCCTAAATTTATTAAATAAATCAAATTTCTTTTAACAAACTTGCCCACAAAGAAATCTATGTGAATGTGAATGTTATCAAATAAAGAAGTAGTAACAATGTTATTCAAACACTCAAACTTTTTCAGTAAGTAAAAGTGGAACGGACACTTTCAAACTCATTTTATGAGGTCAGCATAAGCCTTACACTCAAAATCTAACAGTGACAAATCAAAAAAAGAAAAAAATATATATCCCTCAAGAGTCTAGAAGCAAACAAACCCTGAACTAAATATTAGCAACTCAAAAAAATATATTATTATCAACTCTATATGTGAGTGTGTGTGTGTGTGTGTGTGTGTGTGTGTGTATCAAAAGTGACTAACGCACAGTAGTAAATGTTCCTAAATCTCAGCTCTCTATATACAGCCTTTTCATTTAATTTTTTAATGATTCTGTACTGCAAATTTGAGGATACTTTCAATAGAAAATTTGTTTATTCTCTTATATTTTTCATAATCCTTTTTATGAAGTAGCCAAACTGAAACATATACACTTTCATGTATAAACTCATATATTCCATGATTTCCTGACTTTTTCCATTCACTTTTACATTTCTATCTTTCAGATTCCTGCTTGAAAGCTAGGCCATTCCTAGGACATTTCAGATTCCTACAGAGGAAATATGTAGCTCCTATTATCGCATTTTCATACATTTTCCTACATTCCTCCCTCTTTTTCACAGAACATTTCATATTCTTATGGTACTTATCTTTTTAAAGCAGTAGTTTATACATTTAGACACTTTTATCGATCCTGCAATTGATTCAACAAAATTTATACACAAATTGCCTGTTACATTCAAGTTATGTGGATATTTATTTGTGTACGTGTCATCTCTCTTACTGTGTTATATAGAGTTACTACTTCCTGAATCACAGTGTCTCCTTAGCTCACAACTGTGGAGTTGAAGATCAACTTAACTTTCTATCTTCAGAGCCCATAGTGCCTAGTAGATAGATGGTCTTGTACATGCTCTTAATGTACATTTGTTAACTTCTGAACTATTAGGGAAGCATCTAGTCTTAGAAGCTATTTTGTGATTTTCTAATACATCTCAAACTCAGAGTCAACTCTTCTAAATAGTTTCCTATGCTGCAATTCTCCTCCACTGCATTTACCTTAGTGTAGCACTGGGTAGGTCATACCTTAGTTTTTTGGCTAATGACTTGGTTTATGAATGAGAATAAACTGTTCTTTTAGCTCCTAAACACTTTCTTGAAGTCTTTCTTCATAGTTAATGTATTTCTCAGTTAAAAAAATAAACACAAAAATAAATGACCCTATTGGCTTGTAATTGTCATCTCCTGGGGTTGCTTTTAGTGCCTAATGGGGAATTTTTTTTCTGTAAAAGAGGCCTAAATTGGTCCTGTTGTCCAATATTAACCACATATTCTAGTAAATATCTATGCCAATAATTAATAAAACAGCCTGTCAGTATCTGTAAGGTCAGTGGCACATTCCACTGTCTGTCTTGCTTGCCTGCAGTAACTTCCTCTTTGGCCAAATTTTCAGGTTAAACTTTTAAAGGAAAATAAGGTCTCCAAAGATAGCCAAGCATCAGAAAACATTGCAAGAAAAAAATTGTATTCTCTTAGGCATAAACTATTTTTGAAGTGGGTGCATTTTATTTATTCCTCTAATCTTATTCTTTATTCTATCTGACAGGCATAAATTCAAAGGTGTCCTTGTCTCTTACCATTTGTGAATGTGCCCAATTATGTGTGCCTCAGGCATTTACTGAATGTGACATTCACCTGGTTACCAGCTATTGTATACAAATAAATCTAAGTCAAATTTAATAATAATTTCAAAGTGCCAAGTTCCGTGTTGATATATAAGACAAGGTAACATGGTAAGCATTTTAAGGCAAGCTAACACAATTGCACGGGAGTTCAGAGGAAATACTACTGCCTTGCATTGTGAGACACACGTATACACACACACACACACACACACACACACACACACACACACACACTTTTTTTTTTTTTTAGTCAAGAAGACATAAATTTCAATCCAGGCTGTGTTTTTGACCAGTTAATGACTTTGAGCAATGTATTGCCTTTCCTTGCCTATGTTTCCTAAACAATTTAGTGAGAGATAATTTTGATATAAAGAATTGTTCTAAAGACTAAATAAGGTGGCAGTTGTAAAGAACACAGCAGGAAACTTGCCTTGTAGTCAGTGACCAATAAATGTTTGCTGGAATCCATTTTTTTTGTTTGATGCCTTCAGAAGACTTCCTGTAAGGGAAGTGGACCTTCAAATTAGATTTTGAAGTATGAATGGGATTTCAAAGTATCGACCATGGTGATAGCAAAGTTTGCAGGGTAGGCATGTTCAACATTAAGATTTTACATTAGTACCCTTATTTTTAAAAAATGATATGTTGTTATATGGAAGAGCAAGTAAAATGGCAGATGCACAAGAATACTGTAGTGTAATACCTTAAATTTGACTTTTGCGTGTCGTCTCTTCCCTCTTCCTTTATCCCTCTCTCCCTCTCTCTCCCAGCTTCCCTCTTTACCTACCTACCCTCACACTCTCTCTCTCTCTCTTTCTCATTCTCTCATCTCATTCTCTCATCTTCTCATTCTCCCCCTTCTCTGACAGGAAAAAACAAAGGAAGGCAGGGATACATTCAATCATAATTCTCTCTAAACCTTTGTATACGTATTATACAGGTGAATCATTACTCTAATTATCTTGGTGAATAAGCATTATGAACCATTGCATTCTTGAGAGCTCAATAACCATTTTGTTCCTTTATTAAAGACATAATAATTCCCCTCTCTTTTCTCCTGCCCATGATCCAGTGCCTAGTTTCGTGCCTGACCTCATTAACCATCACTCTCTAAGTGTTTGCTGAATAAGTAAATCTGAGCTAGGATTTAATTCTTCTCTCCTTAAGTTCATTAAGTGCAAGCCAGTTATGCTATTGTCATGAAAACTCTAAATTCTGTTAATTTCTGATATACATTGTAAATAGGGTATTTGTATTCAGCCAGTGTTTCGTCTGACTTGCTGTCTTTTCAAATGAGCCTTGAATGGTCAGAGGCCCTTCGGAATGAAATAGCATTGATTTCATTTTTTCTCTTACAAAAGCAACAACAAATATATAAATTTCTTCTTTGGTGAAGTGTTTATATGCAAGAGATACTGCCTGTGTCTCTTTCTAAACACATATTCCCCAGCCCATTTCTTATATATTTAAATATTTTATAGATTCTATTTTTCTACTAATTGACCTTCTGACTAAAGTAATTTGTGATCAGTAAAATAGTCACCAGAATTAATGTGTCAATTTAATATGTTTAAAGAATCTAATCAAAGCAGTTAACTTTCAGTGGAAAGCTATCAGATTCATTTTAGGAGACTAGCAAAATGATGATACTAAAAGATGGCGAAGACAGAAAACATACATAAAGGAAATATCTCCTTTATTAATATCAAGAAAATACATGAAAACCCTTCTAATTTTAGATATCATGATTCTACCCTCATTAAGTGGAGTTTGCTGCTTTCGAAACCAAGAACACTTTGGATTTTCTAAATATGATCCTAAATATCCATCTAGTTATAAATGCAATAAGGAGAAAAAAGGCTTCTGGCTATCTTAGTAAGAGAATATATTTTTTATATAGGTTACTTTTTTATGTACAGGATACGTATCTTAATTTCTACTTAACAGTAAAATAGTATTGACATTTGGATCACAAATAGTAAAAAATTTGTACCAATGTCATTTTTAACACTAATCTGGAAATTCTGAATATTAAAAAGAGCACATAAAACAAAGCATAATTTAAAAAGACAGTATCAGTATTTATAAAAAGTTATGTGTTTTCCTATATTTGTAAAATAGAAAAAATCAATATAAACCCAATGCATTCAATTTTGATATTCTTACCACAAGAGAGATTTAGGTTAAGGGTCAGCCAGTTCACCATGTACTGAAATCTGGGAGCACCAATGTGTTTTAGGTTCCAAGTTAATTGAAAAAGAGACACAAAGGTCAGAGATACGTCAAAATATAAGTACTGTTTATACCTGAAGACATGAGGAAGTTTCTTGAATTAAACTCTCCTCATCAATCACAGCCAAAGCCAGCAGGAGAGATAGTGGCTTCCACCCACTGTTATCATCCTCTCAGACTGACAGCAGGAAAGAAGAGAGGGCCTTTATCTTTGACCAGTGGGCAGGAAGATTTTGCGGAGCCAAAAGACTGAAACCATTCACAAGATGTCACCAAATAATTTTTCATCATGTAGTGGGAAGAAGAGAAATTAGGAGAGATTGAGAGAGAGAAAGAATTGAGGAGGGTAGAGAAGTTGAAAGTGTTATCGTAACATTTCTTCCTCTTAGAGGATATTAAGCTGGAAAATGTAATTGAGGCAAATAAGAGTCTACCTCAAACTCCCCAGTTTTTCACAGAACCACACTTTGTTCATGGTTACTATATAAGGAACGTTCGCAGATTGAGACAATGTTCTCTGTTGAAAATAGTCAATCACATCTTTAAGAGTAGTGTAAAGAAGTATGGGTTTTTGAGTCCAGCAAACCTTGTGTAATGGATTAAAATAGCCACAAATTACTTGACATGTTTCAAGTTAAGAGGTGGGGGATGGGGGTCTATATCCCCTGTCCTTTTTTTCTGGACTGGGCCTGTGCCTCCCTTTTGACCAACAGAATATGGAAAAAATAAGGTAGTGTGACTTCTGAGGCTACATCATAAATCTTTTGGAATTTTTACTCTGGGAGAAGCCAGGAAAAAGTCTGACTGTTCTAAGATTGCTGTGTGGTAAGGGAGACCAAGCTAGCCATGTGGAAACACCACATGAAGAAAAAGTGACATGCCTAAACATCCCTGGCTGTGATAATCATCCTAGCCCAGACATCAGGCATGTAAGTGAAGAAGCAATGTTGGCCATGTCAGACTCAGTAGAGATGATGTAGGGAAATAATGAAGAACTCAGCTGACAGTAAGAACAAAGGCCCTGAACATACAGCCCCAGTGAAACTGTCTTAGACATCTTAACTTTTCAAGCCACTGCAGCTGAAGCCTCAGTTATTAGGGAAAAGGGATAAGCAGTGCCTACTGTAGCCTGCCTTAATTACTAATCACAAAATTTTGAGCATAGTAAATAGTAACATGATTCAGGAAAATAATTTTTAATAAAAATTATTTTTTTATTTTTTATTTTCTCATCTTTAAAATGAGAACAGTATACTAGTGTCTTACATAATATGGTTGTATACATTAAATGAAGTAATGCATGCAAAGTCTTGAACATAATACAGAGCATTCAACAAATTTAACTATGATGTTTCAGTAAGCTGAAAAATTGAAGAGTGATATAAAAAAATAGCACCACAACACCAATAGAATTCTTAAATGAAATTTATGCTGAAACTAAGACTTGTCTTGCTATGAAATTTCAAGCCATTTCCAGATTGCAGCACTCCAGAAAATGTGTTTCGTAGTACCATGGCAATGTTTTAATTGTACACTTAGCGGTTAGTGATCATGTTATATTCCAGAATGCCATGTGCCTCTCCAAAAGGGATAGCATTGTTGTTTCATGTAGGAACCATGACCCTGGTTTATTCTGATGAAAGGAAGAAAAGAAATAGGGAAGGAAGAAAGGGAAAAAGGGAGGGAAGGAGAGACAGAGGGAGAGAGAGAGAGAAGGTGGGAAAAGAGAGATTCTAGCAGTGAGAGAGTTATATTCAATTTGAAAATTCATTTGGTATATGCATTAAGAGATTTAAAAATGAAAATCATTTCACTCAGCAATTCTCTCCTAGGAATTTATTTTCTCCAAAATTTAAGAAAATCTCCATATAAAAGGATATTTATTATAGTTAATGTATTAACAAAGCATCAGAAATCACTTGAAATATTCAACATAAGTAATTTATGTTTAACCTATTCTACATATTACTATTTCATTACCATTATATTTATTGAGAGTGAAGACATAAAGGTAAAAATATTTTAAACTCAGTATGACTAATAGTAAACAAATATGTGAAGTTTATACATAATAATTGGAAAGGAATTATGATAATAATACCAATGGTATTTCAGAGATTTGTGAAATTTTTTATCATTTGTTTCATCTTTTTTCTTTGCTATATTTCTCAAATTTCCACCATGAACATTTGTACTTATTTGATTTTATAAAAGCATAAACTAAACCAAAGTTTCTGCTTTCACTAAGGTAATAGCAATTTGTAGAATAGCTTATCATTATAAACATGATGAAACAAAATCCTTGGTGAAATATATTTTTTTCCTCTATAACTCTCATATCTCATATTTGAGAACCTTTCTGACAGCTTTAATGAAGATGTTAAAAAGTGAAAAGATAGAAAATAGGAAAAAAATAATAGAGAACTTTTCTCTCTTTTACATCAAGGTGTATCTTGAGAGAAATCTTCAGAGAATTTTAGCCTAGCTGCTGAGTAATTTTATTTTTGCCTCCAGATAAATAACTACATATTACTGTCAGTCATATCATGGAATGAAAAAAAAGCTCTATTAAGTATAATCTTACACCCCCATTATTCATTCACAATATATAGTAACATTTGTAAGTTGTTTCCCCCTGCCCCTAATAGACTCTTAGGCAGCCCATACATTAGGCAAGATCAGAGCTTAAAGTTATCCCTGTTGCTGGGATCAGATGCCTACAGCATTCTTGGAAATGTATAGACTTGCCTTCATTGATCTGTTTCATATGGTCCTTCCATGCCAAGCATGCTCACTTTTCTGAACATAGGAAAATAGACGTTGAGAACTTGCTTGCCCATTCAGGATTTTGACAGTCTCTACAAGAGTTAAATTTCAGTAGACATATGTTTGCTGCCAGATTTTAGCAACATAATTCTGAACTTAGTGTTTCTTGAGTTTATAAATGCTCAATAGTATGAATACAAAGGAGGCAAATAATTTTTCATGGACAAGTCTTTTTTTTGTATATGTTGTATTAAGGATAGCAAGCTTAGCTTTTTAATGGCATCTCATTTTTAATTAGTTATTGCTTTTGAAGGTCTAATGGTTGCCCTGTTCTTTACAGGGATGAACTGACTTTTCTTCTGTTCCTATTTAAAGGTGTTTGAGCAATTAGCTCAGTGCTCCATGCCTGGGTAAAACCATACTTATTCTTGCACAACTAGGTGCTCAGGAGCATGGACAGAGTCTGATTTGGAAAGCACCTTATAAAAACCTAATCAGAGACCAGCACATGAGTCTCACAGATGAACAGTAGTAGGACATTAATCTGAGCTCATGCCCAAAATGTAGTTGAAAACTGCACTGTGGTCAGTCGCTTTGAAAAAAAAATGTATTTAGGCACTTGTCACAAATATGAAAGTGCCAATAGCAGCACCTGTTTATGAATAAAGACAGTTTTTACAATATTAGCCAGCAACAGTAAGAGAAGACAGCCCCTATTTCCACTCTGCACCTCTCTTGTCTTTCAAAGGGCAAGGGGATGTAGCCCAAGACTGTTATCACACCTGTCTCTCTTATCACATGCTCTACAGAGTCCCCTTCAGATTCCTTCCCAATATCCCTAGGATGGAGGAGAGTACCATATCTCTAGGACAAGGCATTGACTCTAAAACTATAGAAGACTGTTGTTCGACTCAATGGACCTGAAGCCAAGAAATCTTGTTCCAGTCCTTATTCCTGAGTTACTGTGTTTGACTTTTGGCAACAAGCTACTTCTTCTGAGCCTCGGTTTCATCATCCGTAAAATAAGGATAATATTTCTAAGCACTTGGAATACTTGTGGATATAAAATGAGATCACAACTTAAAGTTACTTTGTGCAGTGGGATCCACTAAATTATTGTGAGGAGATCTAACTGGTTTAGTAATTAGGCTATCTGCTCCCTGATACACTACAGTTACAGGGAATTAGAACAGATTAAAAAGAGAAAATTGGAGAGCCTCTCAAATGAGCATTAAACAGGGAGGTTTGGTTTTAGAAATCTACTATTAATAGGGCAAAATTCAGTGTTTGCAAACCAAAGTGAAAATTGTTCGATCCACTCCCTTGCCTTTTCGATCCCACACCTGAACCATCATTGCTAGTTTATGAGACCTAATTACTCTGGGTGGAGAGCAGAGTGGCTCCATTCTGCCATTGATTAGAATGAGATTTAATGATCAACTGAAGGTTTATTAAAATGTGTGTTTCTAGCCAGCCAGCTTCTCACCACCCAGCAATTTGCCATGGAGGAGAAACTGCCCACTGGCATGTGAGAGACGTTAACTTCTTACGTGCATGGGGGCTGAGCACAATTTCTACGTGGCATGGGAAAAGTCCAGAAGGAAAACAGTGAAAGGAAATGAGTTTTCAGGTGGAAGAATGAGATTTTAGTGTGACAAGGGTACAATTTCTTCCCTTGAATGAAGGAACAGAGGACCGATTCCTTCCGAGTTGCAGGTGACCCTTACCTCTGATGGGGGATAAGAAAGTAATCTCCCTCCTCTGCTGTGGAATGGACCCTTCATTTTGAAACCAGGCTAGTGTGCTGATTAGTTCTGCTAAGTGACTCTGAAGAGACCCATTTGTTTAGCGCTACATGTAATTTTAAAGGAAAAGATGTGTCAGCAGCAGGGAGAAGAGTCAAATGAGGTCACTCGTGAAATAGCGGGAGAAATTTGCCAGTGCCTCTGCCTTGTTTTATTCTATTCCATCTCCACTGACCTATGCACCTGAAAAACGATATGCCGACTAAATGGAACCTTCATTTTCTCATTCCCTGAATGACCAGGCCAGCTCCCCAGTGCCCTCAGAAATGGATCTCCATTTCTCTACCCGCTGGGGCACCACATTTAACCCTTAATGTTAAAGCAGGTTTCACCTGCAGAGCCTCCATCAGTATAAGCTGGTTATATCATAGAAGGCTTGTATGTTTTAAAATCTCATCTCTGATGAGGTTTTGCTTTGCTGGCATGATGGAATAATTGCCATGTTTGCAGAAACTGGGGACTATCCTGGGCAGACACTTCGGAAGTTCTAAACGTGAACCTTAAGAAAGTAACCGAGTACTGCCTTTTTACCTATAGGTTACTCTCAAACTTAAATTAGTTTATGCCCTGAAAAGTTTATGGTGCTTCAAACTATGTCAAGCAAATCTGATTTCACTTAAAAACAGCAATGTAGTTAAGTGTTATATTCTTAACTTTAATACTAACATTATTGTGTCTGAGGAAAAAAAATCCCAAAAGAAACTATAATAAACCTCATTGTTCTTTTCTCTGCAATTCCAGAATACTAAAAATGTACCCATATCATGGTCAAGATCACTTTGTAATAGAAGTCACTTGTTTGAGCTTTCTCCCATCTATTTAGTGAGAACTTGTGACTGAAAATGATGCTTTATTCATCTTTGTTTACCCAGGGTTTAAGCAGAAATTTGGTATATGACAAGCACTCAGAAATTTGAATTGAATAAATATTTATTGAACAGTGTTTGAGTTTTCAAAATATGAGCAACTGTATTAAACAGAAAAATGGAGTCATCACTAATATATTTTTATTTGTATCTTATAGCCTTTACTTTTCCATTCAAAATCCTTATCTTCTTATTCCCTGACTATTATTTACTGCTTCTGGTTATCAGCTTATGGAGCATTTCATTGTGGAGGTTTGGATAGCTCTCACTGATGCCAGCATTTCTGGCTACTTAAAAGGATTTAAGAAATGAAGGTTAAGGGGAAGGGGAGTTTTTTTTTCAGGTGCTTTATTCTTCTCAGGGAATATGAACCAGAAGCATATATTAGGATTCACAATTTAGTTTTTTATTTGTTGGCTACTTTGTGACATTTGATCTGATTCAACTTTTGCTGTACTGTGCAGCTTTCATAAATACATTGTCAGAGGTTTGAGAATAGAAATACCCCCAAGATGAAGACTGGCTGTGTGAATTCTGTGTGTACCCTCTGTAGAATTTACTTATCTCTGTGGAAGGCAAAACAGAGACTAGAAAAGAGGTTGATAAACAAATGTGAGTAAGAGTCAAATCCAGCATATGTGACTTAGTGAGGTTAACATATGAAATCTCTGTGGGCCCCTTTTATCACTATAAAAATAGAGATAATACTTTCTTCAGGAATATTATGTAAAAATTAAATGTTACAGTGTCAGTTTATTCATTCATTTCTTCATTCAGCAGTGTCAGCATTTAGAATATTCTAGACAAAGGAAACGTAGTGCTAAGCAAAAACCAGCCCAGAACCTGCCTCTGTTTAGCTTTGATCTAGTTTGAAAAAAACAAAATCAACCAAATACTCTGTTTTTACAACCCAAGACATGCTCTAGATAAAAGAACTGGATTCTGTGGAATGTGAACTGTTCCTATAGAACAGTCAAAACCAAGGAGGCAGACCTGGATAGCATGCCATAGCAGATCCTCTTGCCTCAAGCCAAGATGACATGTGAATAACAAAGAGGAGCTTTGCAGATGAAGGAGTAGGGAAGGTGTTTCATTCAGAGAACAGCAGGGCCTAAGGCTCAGAGTGACAGCATATGGAGGAGGTTGAAGAAATGAATGGGCAATATGGCAGGAGGGTATTATTGGTGGAGGGATGAACTGGTGAGAAGATTGAAGAGCTAGGCACAGGTTATTCTTGTAAGTCCCATAGACCATGTTAAATATTTTATAGTCTTTAAATCAAGACTTTGTAACAAATACCAATTCTCCTTCAAATGTACTGGTATTTTGTTTCCCAATTTTAAGCAGAAGCAGAGATGTGTTTCTTGAATCATGCCTACAACCTGACCTTTCCATTCTAAGCCTGGTCTCTAGATTACTCTACTATGGGTGTAGGCACCCAAGGTTGTGTGCTCTAGTTCTTTTAGAATCCCAGGATTTATTGGTAAGGATGTCCACCATCTTCTACCAGGTGTCCTGTGTTTGGGTGAAATGTGCTGAGTACAGAAGGACCATCCTAATATACAGATCTCCTGGGTTCAGAGCCTCTGCCTCTGTCATTTAGTCTCTTTTCTTTCTCTCTCTCTCTCTCCCTCCCTCCCTTCTTTCTTCCCTCTCCTCTCCCTTCCTCATCTCCCCCCATGCTCACTCGTGC